>CAUYLG010039408.1:0-105857 GCA_963573385.1 Cacajao melanocephalus | reverse complement strand
AAGGTCACTGTAGAACAGCTAGACTTCTTTTTTTTTTTTTTTTTTTTTTAGACAGAGAATTGCTCTGTTGTGGGTCACCAGGCTGTGCAGTGGCGCGACCTCGGCTCACTGCAACCTCCGCCTCCCGGGTTCAAGCAATTCTCCTGCCTCAACCTCCCAAGTAGCTGGGACTACAGGCATGTGCCACCATGCCCTGCTAATTTTTGTATTTTTTAGGAGAGACGGGGTTCCACCATTTTGGCCAGGATGGTCTCGATTGCCTGATCTCGTGATCCACCCACCTCGGCCTCCCAAAGTGCTGGGATTACAGGGGTGAGCCACCGTGCCCGGCCAGAACAGCTAGACTTTTTATATGGCAACTCATAGTTCTAAAAAGTGCAAAAATAGAAGTTGCTTGACTTTCTTAAGATTTAGCCCCTGTTCATTAATAATCTCTAGTACTCATGAATTCAGCCTCTATTGTGAGTGAGATACTTAATTATGGTCAGGACTTATCAATATTCTCTTAGGACCACTACCTAAAAAGCAAATCAACAGAAGCATGCCTATGTGTGTCCCAGTCAGGCTACTGAAGTCCCTAGAAGCAGGTGTTTTTATTTGTCTCTAGGGCCTACTTTCTACTATTATAGAAATCAGGGCCAACCTGAAAACATGTGGCTTGGCTATTTCAGATAGATTTCTCATAAAATGCGTTAATTCGAAGAAGAGCTGTGAATTATCTTTTCATGGTTCTCTGCCTCAGCTGGATATGTCATCATACAGTAAAGAACAGAACACTTAACAGTCAATCCACTGTTATCACTAGTGTCTATTTTGTACCATTAAGTCCCTCATCTTACTAGTGGCAACTCATGATGAATCTGCCTTGATCACATGGAGCTCTGTGACTCTACCTGTTGGAAGTCCTGGATACATTTCAAAAACAAAACTGCACTCCTTCTACAAACTTCAAACCATAGAGGCTTTTTCTATCACAAAAATCTTGATATTTTCAGAAAAAGATTTTTTTCTAAATGTCAGAACTCTGCTCATACAGTATTACTCGGAGACTTACCTCTCATCTTTCAATGTGGACCTCCAGTATGTTAAGGTGCATATAACGTAAAGGATTCCTTTGACCAAACAGACAAATACAATAAAAGAAGAAATCATTGCCTAAGGGATGAAGAAACCTCATGTAGCAATTCTTAGGACACTGGAGTCCCCAGATTAGGAAGATCTTGCCTTTAACTTTATGAATCCACAATGTTCTCAAAATGATCATTTCTCAAGCTTGGTTCTGAGGAGTCCTCAACAGCAAGAATATTGCTCTTCTGAAGGTGACCCACATACGATAAAGAACAGAACACACCACAGTCAATCCACTGTCCTATCCACAATCCTAACATAGATTAGGAAGATTTTTGGAAAAGATAATGTCTGAACTGATTTCTAATAGATACGCAGGATTTAGCCATGCATCGCGTATGAGAAGACCATGCACAGAAACCCAGAGGCAAAAGAGAAAATGGCACTCTTCAGGAACAGAAATCTAAAAGTGTGGCTGGAAAATGAGTTGTCGGTTAGGGCAAAATGGCAATAGATGAGTTCAGGGAGATAAATAGGTTTTAAACAACAAAGGTTCGTCTCATCATTATGTATCCACCAAAATATTTTAAAGAACTATAGCTATAGTATATTAGAAATACTAGTCTGAAAGGAAACTGTAAGAGAATACAATGAAAAGGTGATGACAATTGCAGTAATACGACCTGCTGTTGTAGGCTTGGAAACTCACAGTTTACTCAGGTACATAGAGAAAACATTTAGTTTATGTTATCAATAATTCATCTAGTTGATTTACCTCCATTTGTTGAGTTGTGGGGAAGAAAAACAAAATCTAGTCCTGTCTACTTTAAAACAAGCTTGTTCTGACTCTTAATGAATCCCTTTACATAACGCATAGTAGTTCTGAGATAAAATGTGCAGCCCTTCAGGGTGTTAGCTACCTGTCTTAGTCCTCAGATTCCTTCCAAGATGTCATCTGGATGTGTGATGGGAAAATTGTGGCCCAAGCTACCTCTTGCTGGGAAGGGAAAATAAGATTTGTTGAATAAAACATCTGATTTTCTTGGTTCCCTGGGTAGTGACCCTTGCTTGTTTAGTTTACTGCTGCTAGCCCAGTTAGTGGTCTAAGCTGCAGTCTGATTCTACTTTAAAGTCGTCTGATCGGATTCGTTGGAGCTAGTTTGCCACTGACTCTGAGTTTATCATTCCACATCCACTCCCTATCTTTCACCTTCATCCTCTTGCACTGGCCTTTGCAATGGCCCTGAGAAAGATGCCTGGCTCTGAGCCCAGATATTTTCTAAGCTATTATTCTAGGAACAGTAACTAAATTTGGGTCCCATATGTGTTCGTTTGTTCAAGCTGCTGTAACAAAATACCACACACTGGGTGGCTTTTAAACAACATAAATTTATTTCTCATAGTGGTGGAGTCTGGAAAGTCCAAGAACAAGGCCCAGGCAGATTCAATATCTGAAGAGAACTTGAGATCTCACTCTCACTCATACTTAGCTTCTTTTCATTGTGTTCTCACAAGGTAGAAGTAGCAAACAAGGTCCCCTGGGTGTCTCTTACAAAAAAATTAATCTTATTTATGACAGTCCTGCCCTCATGACCTAATTATCTCCTAAAGGCACCACGACTTAATGCTATCACATTGCACGGGGACACAAACATTCAGACCACAGTACTATCCCTTCTACAAGGTAAATTCAACAAGGCTAATTTATGCTAAACTCTTTCTACCCAAGACCATTGGGCTATTGGGTTTCCTTTTTTTTAAGATGGAGTCTTGCCCTGTCACCAGGCTGGAGTGCAGTGGCACGATCTTGGCTCACTGCAACCTCCATCTCTCAGGTTCAAGTGATTCTCCTGCCTCAGCCTCCTGAGTAGCTGAACTGCGCTCAGCTAATTTTTTGTATTTTCTGTTGTGACAGGGTTTCATCATGTTGGCCAGGATGGTCTCGAACTCTTGACCTCATGATCTGCCTGCCTCAGCCTCCCGAAGTGCTGATATTACAGGCATGAACCATCACGCCTGGCCTGGGTTTTCTTTTTTAGGCTGCAAATTCAACTGATATGTCATCATCTTGGAAACTCCCATATTCCAGAGGACCCCTCTGCTCTCACTTATGCTTTCTCCTAACCTAAGACAAGATAGGATAAATACATCTTCTTGATTATTCACCACACAACCCGGGATTCATTCAAAGTTTTCTGTAGTGTGTAAGGCACATTTCATAATGCATAATCTCATAATCATGACTTGCTGTTAAGGTATTTAATTGGAGAACTTTCCATGAAAGAATTTATTTCTGCTTTGTGTTCTTAATTACATTTAACGCCAATTGATTTCCTAGAAAAAACAGGGAATGTAAGCTTTTGGGATACTGCGTCTAGTTGTAAAAGAATCAGACTGACAGATAAAAATACTGAATTCTAGAATATATAATTCAAAAATATCACCAGATTATTTTACCTCTATTAAAACATCACAGATTATATCTATACAAAATATGGTTTTTTTTTCTTTCCTATATGCATTTTAAGGAAGAAGTTTCTGCTCAATGTTATATTTAGTCATGTATAGACTATATATTGAATTGATTCTGGATTCATTAAATCCAAATATAATACCTAGTTTTTTTCCCTAATTGAGGATATCAAGTCAATCACTGGAAAGATAAAAATATCCACTCTAGGTGTTTTGTTGAATAGATGTGTCCAAAACTTCCGTTCTTCACTCATCCTTCACCATATGGTATATGATGTCTAAAGCTTACAGAGGGAGAATATTAGAATATTATATTTGCTTGGAATGATCCATGCCAACACTTGGGTATTTCTGCATAAAAGCATGAGGAGGTTATCTATATATTATTAAAATCATTGATGTAACAGCAACAAATTCAGCCTAAAACACTAGTTATTTTATTTTTATGATACAAAACATTTATAGTTTGGCTTTCTTTTTCACTGAAATGACAGATTTTTCCCACTGTAATATTTGTCTAAGTTATTTTGGCAGTGGGCAACCCGACATGTTGAAAAAGAGATTGAAAACAATTGCCTGCATAATTTAGACCAGTTAAAATATCATTAAGAAAATCCAGCAATTGCCCAATTAATTTATGTTAACATTTTTCTTATATTCTGCATTTATAAATACTACCGTTCTGAATAGGGTTTGTCATTTATTTAGCTAATTTGATCAAGTAAACTACTAGATACACTCAGTGAATAAAATCTCAGGCTTGTTTTGGATTTATGTGGTTTTCATGACTCTTTGATTTCATTAAATGTACAATTGGCCATATTCCACTTTACTTTTTACTGCATAGACAAAATCTTCATGAGTAGTGAATTATCTTTTTATCGATGTAAAACAAGTTTTAATTATAACCTTACCTGAGATCAATGTTAACGTTTTGGTTCGTAGCAACATTTACTAAAAATGAAATGTTGCTATTATTCCATGGTATTAAATAGCTCTACTTAAGCCAAAAAGATTGCTAAAATTCACTAAAACTGCCTTGTTGCCTGAACTTTAATAAGCTGAGGTCTCACTCTTAATTATACTGGTAGAAAGTTCCTAACCTAACTGATGTAATAGGAAGTGAAAGCTAAAGAAACTGCCTGATTTTATCAGTTGCAATGATGCCTATTGTTCTAATGATTTAAAAGGCCCAAAACTTCTTATAACACGATGGTCATCATGAAAACAACAGCCTTATTGAGGTCTGAGTTTATTGGCCTATGCTGCTGGATGATCACCAGCAGGGTTTGATTTTAAACTTGCTAACACAAAATAGTAACTGGAAAGCAATCTGTTTCACTTTGTCTTAGCAAAATGATGATGGAAAACTGTTCACCTGGGAAAATCCAAATTCATACCATAAACATAATGCTGCTTATAAGGAGTCCTAATGATATACTTTATGAATTTTAATTTCTGTTTGGAAGTCAGCAAGTGTGCATTCTATAAATGTAAACCATCTGTTGGCACCTCCTAAAAGACTAGATTTCAGTCCATCCCAACATGAATTATTTATTTTGATGGATTTCTTTCCTAAGCAAATTCAACAGGGTGTGTGGGTGGGGTGTGTGTGTGTGTGTGTGTATGTGTGTGTGTGTATACACACATGTGTAGGGATGTATGTGTGTTTTAATTTGTTTTTAATCTGCAATAAAGTTTCAAACTCAGGACATGCATAATTGTAAACCCAGAAGATAAAAGTGTTCAGCAATTTGAAATGTATTTATTTTACGTAACATTTTTGTGAAATTAAGGAACACCATTTAACATTGGCTCAAAGATAAAAGGAGAAATGTTAGGAAACAGTAAAATGTTCCTATAACTTTAATGTTTACCAATGCTAGAAATTCCTATTACATACCAGAAAAGAGAATCCCATAGCTATCCACTGGGCACCACGCATGATCTGTGGTTACAAGGCAACTGCAATGACAATGGACATTTAAAATACACTGACTTTACTAAATGAGAATTTACTGTATTTTGAATAAATTGCAAAAAACTTAACTGGGGTTAACTTAATAGATGTTCTTAAATTGCAAGTATTGCATTTTTACATAATTGTTGTTCATAAATATATAAAATAGGCTCTTATATGTCCGCCGTTTCTGCATGTAATTGCACTATCATCTTTGAGTTGTATTCAGCTTTTGCCTTTCTATGAAGAAATTCATTTGGAGACAGTTAGTGCCCACTTGTGAATCTGTTCTGTGTACTAGGAAAGCCAGAGATGAGGGCTCAAGGGATTTTTTTTCAACCTTGTTCAACAAGGAATGGTAGAGAATTTAAAAATAAAAATTACGCTACATAGAATGGTTGCTTTGAATCTATTGAACAAAATTTATAGACAAATCAATCTAAAATCTGTATTACCAATTAGAGCAGGACTTAAATCAAGCTTTCAGAGTCAAAATTTTCTTGGTTTTAAAAATGGTACCTCCCAATAAAAATTTAAAAGCTGCAGATTTTCCTAGCAAGAATCACGTCTTTGAGAGGTAGGCATAGTTGAAGCAACACACTTACCCTAGGGCTATGGATTCTTTTTTATTCCTTTATATGATTACTATTCCATTTATAACATAGACAAATTAAATCAACTGAAAAGTCTGTTCCTTTTTGCACCAAAGACCAAGTTCCTGCTATACATAGACTTGATTGTGCTTATGTGTATTTCCATAACACTTGTTGCCATTGGAGAGCCGCAGCTGCATTTGCTGTCTCTGGGCTTGTTCCCTCCCATTCCTTTCACCCTCTAGCAATTCTTCTTCTCTTCCATTCAGGCAGATTTGAACTGATTAAATGTTCTTGGATTACGCAAGGAAGCTATAGGACAAAGCAGCAGAGAATATCCTGATGCATTTTCTCCTAATTTCAGCGGTTTATGAATTTCGTCTGTAGTCTTTGAAAACATATCTTTAGTTATTCTTCTAGTCAACAAATCTAAAAAATGTTTAATCCAGACTATTTACTGACTCTTAACTGAGAAAAGTTACAATGTACAAACAAAAATAATCCATATTCTTCTTCTCATCCAAAATACATTCTGCAAACATGATTACATCTATTCTTAACACACTCTTCTTATTCTGGTATTCTATTAAAAATTAAATTCAACCATAATTGCATACCTAGTATCACAAAGTCCTACTGATCCACAAAAATGTGAATGTTGAACAAGATTTATATTAATCCCTTTCACAGTTAGAAGAAATTTCTCTGTTAAATATGTCAACTTTTACCCATTGTATTAGTCTGTTCTCACGCTGCTGTGAAGAAATACCTAAGACTGGGTAATTTATAATGAAAAAAGGTTTAGACCAGGCATAGTGGCTCATGCCTGTGGTCCCAACACTTTGGGAGACCAAGGCGGGTGATTACCTGAGATCAAGAATTCAGGACCAGCCTGGCAAACATGGTGAAACCCCATTTCTACATAAAAATACAAAAATTAGCTGGGTGTGGTTACAGGCACCTGTAATCCCAGCTACTCAGGAAGCTGAGACAGGAGAATTGCTTCAACCCAGGAGGTGGAAGTTGCAGTGAGCTAAGATCATGCTGTTGCACTCCAGCCTGGGCGACAAGAGTGAAACTCCGTCTCAAAAAAAGGGTTTAATTGACTCACAGTTCCACATGGCTGTGGAGGCCTCAGGAAACTTATAATCATGGTTGAAGACATCTCTTCACAGGGGTGTAGGAGAGAGAAGTGCCAAGCAAAGGGGGAAAAGCCCCTTAGGAAGCCATCAGATCACATGAGAACTCACTATCACAAGAACAGCATGGGGGTAACCACCTCCATGATTTAATTACCTCCCACTGTGTGCCTCCTGCCACACATGCGGATTATGGGAACTACAATTCAAGATGAGATTTGAGTGGGGACACAGCCAAACCATATCACTCATGATAGTACTTTGCTTTATTTGGTTATCCTACACAGAGACTCTTCCAAATAAAGAATGACTCTTTTGTACTGACACCACTCAAAGTCTGTTTTCCAAGCTAATAAAAATGTCTGTGTTTTGCTGAAGGTGGAAATTCTAAATGCATTTAGTGCTCAAATAAAAGAAAGCATGGAACTAATATGAGTTATTCTAATTTTTTTTTTTTAGACAGGTTCTTGCTCTGTAACCTAGGCTAGAGTGCACTGACAGGATAATCGCTTACTGTAACCTTGAATTCCTGAGTTCAGTTAATCCTTCCACCTCAGCCACCCCAATAGCTAAAACTGCAGGAGTGTGCCACCATTCCTGGCTATTTAGTTTGTTTTTAGAGAGAGGATCTCACTATGCTGCCCACGTTGGTCTCAAACTTCTGGTCTCCAGCGAACCTCCTACCTCAACCTTCCAAAGTACCAGGATTACAGATGTAAATCACTATGCCCAGCTGAGTTATTCTCATAATTTAGTTAGAATAGATACATATAGAAAAACCAGGGAGAAGCTACTTGGCCCAGCCCTTGCTCACCCTTTCCTCACTTTTCTTTTTAATGTTATTCTTGATGCTACTAATTTTGTCCATTATATCTTCAATGCATAGTTGAATCTGTCTGCATATCTTCTGCCTTTCCTGAGTATCCTAATAAAACTACCATCTTCACTCATGATTTGGCTCTCTGTCTGTTATTGGTGTATAGGAATGCTTACGATTTTTGCACATTGATTTTGTATCCTGAGACTTTGCTGAAGTTGCTTATCAGCTTAAGGAGATTTTGAGCTAAGACAATGGGGTCTTCTAAATATACCATCCTGTCATCTGCAAATAGAGACAGTTTGACTTCCCCTTTTCCTAATTGAATATCTTTATTTCTTTTACTTGCCTGATTGCCCTGGCCAGAACTTCCAGTACTATGTTGAATAGTAGTGGTGAGAGAGGGCATCCTTGTCTTGTGCCAGTTTTCAAAGGGAATGCTTCCGGCTCTTGCCCATTCAATATGATATTGGCTATGGGTTTGTCATAAATAGCTCTTATTATTTTGAGATACATTCCATTGATACCTAGTTTATTGAGAGTTTTTAGCATAAAGGGCTGTTGAATTTTGTTGAAGGCCTTCTCTGCATCTATTGAGATAATTGTGTGGTTTTTGTCTTTGGTTCTGTTTATGTGATGGATTACATTTATAGATTTGCATATGTTGAACCAGCCTTGCATCCCAGGGATGAAGCTGACTTGATCGTGATGGATAAGTTTTAAGATTGGATTCCACATGGCATTTAGAGGGTTTATATAAGTACTACAAAAAATATTAAAAACTTATGAGCTAGGAAATCAACATGACTATAATACAAGTATTCGAAAAGAAAAAAGTACTAAGAAAGAAGTCCCAGGAAAGAAGAAAGCATAAAAATATTTTTTTTTACTTTTACAAAATAAAAATCGTAAGGGATCAACTCAGAAATTTAGAAAAACGACAGAGTTAATGCAGAAAATGTGAAAGAGGAAGATAATATAAGAGATAAGAGTAAACATTGATTTAGTAGAAAGCAAAGATTCAATAGATAAGCAAAATTGTAACAAAGAAGCTGTTCTTTGAAAGTCTGATGATATGGACAAAACTCTGCCAATATTTAGACAGAATGATTAATAACGAATGAGGAGAATCATAAGAGAACATTATCTCAAAAAGCTAGAAATAAGGGTTTCTGGCACATAGAATTATTTCTTGAGCTTCAGAAAGATCATGAACTAGGTACAGAAATATGTGCACTATGTCTCACACTTAGTAGGACCTCAGTGATGTTTGCTGTGACAGGTACATTGGGCTTGGAGCACATGCTCAAAGCCTAATTGTAGTTTACAAAACAGTGAAATGGGAGGTGAGAAAGTGAAGAAAAACATACAAATAACCATGCTAAAAGCTTAGCTGCAATGAGAAGAGGAGAAAAAAAAAAGAGATGTGAGGACAGTGTAATAAAGATGAAGGACTTTTTTACAAAGTCCAGTGAATGAATCAATAGGGAGAATTAACATGAAGTTCAGGAGCTAGCAGTAGGTATACGTGATATTATTTTCTGTGTGTGAAAGTCTTTAGCAAGGGCATTATTGTAACCTTGTTATTTATTCTTACCTTAGCAACAACATAGGGGTTACCAAGTAATCTCTGAATGTGCTTCCTGTTTCACAGTGCTCTGAAAAGATTTCAAGAATTCTTATTCTTTTTTCTTTCTTCCCACTTAATTAGGGGCCAAGGGGGACGCAGCAAGTAGAGTGAAATGTCTTTAATTGAATTCTGTGTCTTGATCTTTATCACCATAAGAGTATACACATATTGACTCTGCTGATTGCATTATGTGTAGTAGCAATAGGAGGGTGATTAATATTAAAATATTTAATCACTAAAACACATCTAATTAAATTATTTTATTTTTTCAAAGGCTTAAATGGGAATGTTTTCATTTTTGTTTCAAGTTTACATCTTCTTTCAAAAAAAGTTTCGAAGCTGGTTGATTACAAATAATTCTTAACCCAGGCAATGGAGAAATTTTAAGAAAGCTACTTAGTTCTGACACCATATTCAGACTCCATCTCATTGTCATGCCCATCTGTCTTTTCTTTTATGACATTATTTACTTAAAACTTTTGAGAATTTTTTATATTGTTACTATAATGAATGTGAGACTTCCTCCAACTTCCACTGGCTGCCTTGCCATATTTAAAAGAAAAACTCAGCTGTTTACACTACCCAGTGCTAAGGGATATTGTTAATTCTAGGGAATTAATCAGAATTTGTGAATACTCATGGTAAGAAAATGCCTTACAAGGTACTACAGAAAGGCTTAAGATGGGGTGAAGAAGGAAAAGTCTCAGATGGATTCTATTTTTCATTTTTTATTTTACTTTTAGAACGTACTTGATAACAATGCTGCATTTGCTGTGGCAGAAAACAGACACAATTTTGCACACAAAGGAAGATTTTTAGGTATCTAGAAGTACCTAAAAATATCTGAAATATATAAAGTACTGTATGTAAACATAGGGCTGATAAAACATAGAGAGTAGTACTTTCTAATATATAGTATTATAACAGTTTAAAATTGATCAATGCTAATTAACATGCGTATAGTTAAACTGAGTAAGATTCAGGGTTGTCAGGGTTGATGTAACTAACATGTTATCTAGTGTATATTTGAGTTGAAACTCAAATGCAATCATCTGATTCTATATTCTGTGGTCCATTTTAAATAGCACCCTTCCTCATTAATGAGGATATTCTATCATGTGATATCAAGATCAAAGAAATAGATTGTTTTTGTGCAGTAATTCACTAGTTACATATCTCTCCCTGCATCCCCAACAAATGGCTGAATACTTCCACTGAGGTTGGATTGAGGATGTGAAGAAAGCACGTTAAAAAGAATCTGAAATCTCTTCTGGATGTGGCAAGAGAGTATAAGGCAGACATAATGCTTTCAACTCAAATTTTGGTCCTTTTTCTCAGTTCAGTAGCCTAAGAAAAGCTACCTGTTCCCTCTAGATCTCAAATGTTCATCTATCGAATATAGTCCCCTCCTACTTCTTCTGTAGCTCTCACTCCTTCTTTCTCTTTATCTTCATAAGTTCATATCAGTGAAAGTGAGACCCACATAATATTGAGTCTAAACAGCTTAATGTCAGCAAAATGTTTATCAGTTTCATTGGACAGTCATAAATAACACATAACCTTTATAATCTAGGCATACTTTGTTTTCTGAGCATAAACTATCATTCATTTTGATATGATCTTATTACTTGGTCATAACTGATACTGTCAAGTATTAGTATCTAAACCAAAGGCACATACTGTATATTTGGGAGACAAATGGACATATAAAAGAGAAGCCCCATGGATGCAGTCTAACATAGAGGGGATGCATACTTCTGATATATATAATAAAATAAAAAGTGAGGAGGTCATTTTAGTTTCCAACTTCAAGTATAAAAATATTTTAATTGGGGCCAGGCACGGTGGCTCACACCTATAGTCCCAGCACCTTGGGAGGCCAAGGCACATGGATTATTTTAAGTCAGGAGTTCAAGACCAGTGTGACCAACGTGGTGAAACATCATCTCCAATAATAATACAAAAATTAGCCAGGCATGATGGTGGATGCCTGTAATCTCAGCTACTCTGGAGGCTGAGGCAGGAGAATCTCTGGAACCTGGGAGGTAGAGGTTGCAGTGAGCCCATTGCATGCAATTAGACTCCAGGCTGGGTGACAGAGCAAGACTCCATCTTGATATACATATATATATATTTTTTAATTGAATGTATTTTAAAATTTCATCCATATCACAGTATTCAAAAATCTAATCCCACTGAGGATAAGATAAACTCGATACCAGAAAGATTTCAGACACAATAGCAATAAGGACAGAGGGATAGGAAGCAGTAGTTATTTCAGATGTTAATAATCAATTATTAAGAGTAGGCAATAGGGCCCTTAATAAATTGTTAGACAATCTAGTGCTAATAGCCTGGTTCAGACAGCTGGAGATGCAGAGGAGATCACACATATGAAAATCAGGGGACTCCTCAAGTGACAGTAAGATGGCAGAATAGGAGTCTGCAGCACTCTTGCCCTCACATAAAAATTAAACAAACAATCATTTTACATGCAAAGAAGTCTTCATGAGAGCTAAGGAATCTGGATGACATTATAGCACCTGAGTGGAGCACAGAAATAAGAAAACATACATTAAAGAGGGTAGGAAGAACATTTTCACCTTATCCACATCACCAGTTTGTTCAAGCCCGCATATCACAACCTGAAAAGAGATATCCTTCACATGGGAAAGAAGAGTGAAATGAGCACTCCACTTTCTGTCAACCTCAGAACTGTGCCCATCCCAGTGGACTCTGGCACCAGATTGGCTCCTGTGTACCCAAGCTCCAGTTAAACCCCCATGGACCTTAGTTCTAGGCCCATTCCAGAGCCCCATACCTACCCCCACAGACTAAGTCTTCAGGCCCTGCATCATAAGCCTAGGGACAAGGCCTGTTTCAGTGGAGCCAGGTACCTGTTTAAGCCTTGTGGACCCAGGTGTTAGCAATGCTTACCCACTGACCCAGGCACCAAGCCAGCCTGTCAGAGTATTCTAACATCAAGCCTGCCCCTGGACCACATCAAGAATCTCTGGATAGGCTGACTTGTGAAGAGTTTTCCCTTTCTAAGTAGTCTGTATGGACTGAAAGAGCTGCCATTGCTTTAAATATGCAGACGTCAAGCAAAGCCATAAAATTATGAATAATCAGGAAAACATGACTGTATCAAAGTAAAGCACCAGTAACTACCCTAGGGAAATGGGTAACTACAAGCTGCCTAACAAAATAATTTTAAATATTCGTCTTAAAGAAGCTCAGTGAGCCACAAGGGTTCAACAGCAGACTTATATTGGGTAAAATTTCAACAGCAGACTAGATCTGGGTAAAAAGTACAAAAAACAGTGAAGTCTTCAGGACTTACTTACAGGACATCATCAAGAAAACGAAATGTGCATTACAGAAGATTCAGAATGAGTAGAGCAAGAGGAAGGGCAAAAACCTTATTTTAAGAAATAATGACAGAAAACTTCCCAATCTGGAGAGGTAAATGAACAACCTAATTTATGAAGCCCAAAGAACCCAAATAGATTAAACATAAAAGTCTTCATGGAGATATGTTATAATCGAGTTCTCAAAAGTAAAAGGCAAGTGAATGTGAAAGTAACAAGAGAAGAGTGAATTGTTACACAAACGAAATCTCTATAAGATATTTAGTGGATTTTTCAACAGAAATCTTGGAGGCCAGGAAAGGAGGTGTAACATATTAAATGAGATAAAAGCAAAAAAGTAAAGAAAGCAGACTATCCAGAAGTATAATACCCAACAAAGCTATCCTTCAGAAATGAAGGAGAGAGAAATATTTTCCCAGACAAACAAAAGCTAGGAAATTGATCACTGTAAGACCTAACTTAAAAGAAAAGCTAGAGTTCTTCAAGTTGAAACAAAAGAATGCTAATTAACATTAAAGCATATGAAAGTAAAAAATAAAGCTCCCTACAAAGGTAGAAATATAGTAAAATTCAGCATACTCTAATACTGTAGTGATAGCGTATAAATTATTTTTAATCTAGTCTGAAAGTTAATAGACAAAACTTTAAAAACCTATAGCTACAGTAATTTGTGAATAGATACATAAGATAAAAATATGTAAATTGTGACATCAATAAATAAAAAGTGAGAGAAGTGTAGAATTATTATCTATAGTCAAAGTTATTATCAGCTGAATAAAAAGACTTATGTTTTACATAATCCCCAGATAACCACAAAACAAAATCTCTAGTAGATACACAAAAGAGAAATGAATCACAGTATACCACTACAAAAAGCCATCAATTCGAAGTAACATAGTCAGAGGAAAAAAAGAAAGAAAGAAATACAAAGCAGTCAGAAAACAAAGTAACAGTGGGAAGTCCTGTCCTCGTAACAATTGCATAAAATTTGAGTAAAGTCTCCAGTCAAAAGTCATAGATGACTGAATGGATAAAAATACAGTATCCAGGTTTATAAAGCATAAAAGAGACTCACTTTAGCTTCAAGGACAAACATAGGTTGAAAGTTTACAGAGATCAAGGGATATTTCCTGCAAATAATAATAAAAAAGAGCAGGGTGGCTCTGCTTACATAAGATAAATAGATTTTAAGTCAAAACCTGTCACAAGAGACAAAGAAGGTTATTATGATAAATTACATTATGATCAATTCATAAAAAGGATATAAAAATTGTACACATATATGCACCAAACATTTGCACACATAAGTATATAAAGCAAATATTTACTGAACTGAAGGGACAAATAAACCACAATGCACTAACAGTAGGGGACTTTAATACCCTATTATCTTCACACAGAAAATCAATAAGGAAACAGTGGGCTTCTACAACACCACTGACCATATGGACATAAGGAACATATACAGAACATTCCATCCAACATGGCAAAATGCACATTCTGTTCAAGTGCACACAGAATATTCTGCAGGATATATATTTTAGTTCACAAATTTTAACACATTTAATAAGATTGACATCATATTAAGTATCTTTTCTGACCAAAATGGTATGAAACTGGAAATAGGTAACAGTAGGAAAATTGAAAAATTAAAAATATGAGGAAACTAAACAACATACTCCTGAACAACCACTGGATAAAAGCCAAATTAAAATGTAAATTAAAGAATATATTGAGACAAATAAAAATAGAAGCAAAACCTACTGAAACCCATGTGGTACAGCAAAAGCAGTTCTAAGATGGAAACTTAATAATAAGTGTTTACATTTAAAGAAGAAGTCAGGTGTGGTGGCTCATGCCTGTAATCCCAGAACTTTGTGAGGCTAAAGCAGGCAGATTGTTTGAGCCCAGGAATTCCAGACCAGCATAGGCAGCATAGTGAAAGCCCATCTCTACCAAAAAAAAAAAAAATAGCTGAGTGTGGTAGCACACACCTGTAGTCCTAGCTACTTGGGAGACTGAGGCAGGAGGATCTATCGAGTGCAGGAGGTTGGGGCTGTAGTAACCCATGATTGCACCACTGCACTCCAGCCTGGGTAACATAACAAGAACGTGTCTCAAAAAAATAAAAAAGGTTTTAAATAAACAACCTGATGTTCTACCTCAAGAAACTAAAAAATGAGGAGCAAATTCAACCCAAAATTAGCAGAAGGAAGGAAATAATAAATGTCAGAGCAAAAATAAATGAAATCAACACTAGAAAAATGATAAAAAAGATTGATGAAATTATGAATTGGTGTTTTGAAAAGATTTTTTAAAATGACAAATCTTTAAGTAGACTAGGATAAAAAAGAGAACAAGCAATTAAAACGAAAAATAACAGAGGAAACATTACAACTGTTACCACAGAAATTCAAAGGGTCATAAGAGGCTATAGTGAACAACTGTATGTTGACAAATTAGATAGATAACCTTGAAAAAAGGTTAAATTTCTAGAAACGCACAATCTACCAAGACTAAATTATAAAATAATAGAAAATTTGAAGAGACCAATAAATGAGTAAAGAGATTGAATCACTAATCAAAACCTTCCCAACAAAGAGCAGTCTAGAAACTGATGGCTACACTGGTGAATTAAACTAAACATTTTTTTTTATGCCAATGCTTCCTAAACTCTTCAAAAAATGGAAGAAGAAGAGAAGGAATACTTCCAGATTCATTTTGCAAGGCCAGGATTACACTGTAAACAAAGCCAGATTAAAAAAAAAAAATCAGAAGAAAAGAAAATTAGCGGGCTATGTTCCTGATGAACATAGATGCAAAACCTCCACAATATACTAGTAAACCAAATTCAATAGCACATTAAAAGGGTCATACACTATGATGAAGTGGGATTTATTCCAAGGATGTAAGGATGCTTCATCATACAAACCAATAAATGTGATATACCACATTTTCAGAATGATGTACGAAAACCATGTGATCCCCTAAATAGATGCAGAAAAAACGTGCGAAAAAGAATCGACAACATTTGTGATAGACACTCACCAAATTAGGTATAGAAGGAATGTACATTTATTAACATAATAAATGCCATATAAGAGACATCTAAAGCCAATATTCTCAGCACATTAAATTGTGGATTGTAAAAGCTTTCAGTTTTTCCCTTAAAATCAGGAATGAGTCAAGAATGCTACCCGGTATTAGTCTGAGCCATGATTTATTTTTTGGCTATGATCCCAAAAGTACAGGCAACAAAAACAAAAATAGACAAGTAGTACTGCATCAGACTAAGAATCTCTGCACAGCAAAGTAAATACTAGCATAAAGAGACAACCTACAAAATGGAAGAAAATATTTGTAAATTATACATCTGATGAAGAGTTAATAGTCAAAATATATAAGGACCCTAACATCTAGGTAGCAAGTAAACAAATAACCAGATTAAACAATGTGCAAAGACCTGAATAGACATTTAGCAAAAGGAGACATACAAATGGCCAAAAGGTATGTGAGGAAATGCCTGACATTACTAATTATCAAGAAAATGCAAATCAAAATCACAAAGAGATATCACCTCACACCTCCTAGAATAGCTATGATCAAAAAGACAAGAGATAAATGTTGGGGAAGTTATGAAGAAAGGGCAACCCTTGTACACTGTTCCTGGGAATGTAAATTGGCACAGTCATTATGGAAAACAGTATGGAAGTTTCTCACAAAACTTAGAACTACCATGTAATCCATTTTGTTTTTTGTGACGGGGTCTCACTTTGTCACCTATGCTGGAGTGCAGTAGCATAATCTTGACTGCAACCTCTGCCTTACGTGTTCAAGTGATTCTCCTGCCTCAGCCTCCTGAGTAGCTAGGACTACAGGCACACCCACCATGCCCAGCTAATTTTTGTATTTTTAGTAGAGACAGGGTTTTGCCATGTTGGTCAGGCTGGTCTCAAACTCCTGACCTCAGGTGATCCACCCACCTTGGCCTCCCAAAGTACTAGGATTACAGGCGTGAGCCATCCCACCTCGCCAAAAACATGTTGATTGGAGAAAAAAGAATTATTATAATTTTTCTTGGTAAACTTGTCCTTTACTTAAAATAGCCTGAAGCACTCTTACTCATTATACCATTAGTCTTGCCAAGGAACTCACAGTATTTGAATGTTGGAGGCCGCTTAGAGACAGGCTCCTTACCTCTTGGCTAGAATCTACCTCTGTGATATCCCTTTCCCGATGCTTACCTGGCTTATTCGGCTCCATTCTTTCAGTTTTTGAGTATTTTTCCGAATAGGGTATATTTAATTAAAAATGCTTTCTATAGTTTATTTAATTAATTATATTCAAATGTATATCTTCCTTACCTGATATCATTGTCAAGTAATTATAATTAAATGTGGGGTTTTAGTAAACTTTTTAGTCGGACATTTATTTTAGCCAGTAGTTTTTTCTCTTATTATCATCAGTATGTGTTTATGTATGTGTGTGTATGTGTACATATGCTCATTTCCCTAATATAAAAACAGTAAATCTGAAGGCTAGTTTCAGGTTTGGGGAGATTTACTCATGACATCTCCACGAATCTCAATTTTCCTTGCGTTTAAAAAGTACTACATACATGACTCTCCCTCCGCACATGTGATATGAGGTACAGAAGTGATGAGAGTCACGGGGTAAAAAGAGTTGCCAGAACTTCCTTTACGTCTTAGTCTATTCAGGCTGTATAACAAACATACTATAGACTGGGTGGCTTACAGATAACAGAAATTTACTTCTCACAGTTCTAGAGGCTAGGAAGTCCAATATCAAGGCACTGGCATATTTGGTGCCTAGTGAGGGACCACTTTTCATAGAGAACTGTCTTTTCTCTGTGCCCTCATGTGTGAGAGGGACAAGGAAACTCTCTGGACGGGGCTCTACCCTCATGACCTAATAAACTCCCAAAGACACACCCGTCTAATATCACATTGGGGATTCGTTTTAACAGACGAATTTGGGAAGAACACAAACATTCAGTCTACAACAGTGTCGTTGTGCTAAAGGCTCTTTGGAAAGAATAAAATTTGAGAAAACATGACGAGATGAATGGTGATTTAATCTTACCGCCATGTCTTCTGAATTGTTAACATTCTGCACATGATTAAAGGCTTGGTCCATGTTCTATCTCCTTTTTATGTCTTTCCCAGTCATTCTGTCAGAAGCCACCTTATTCCCCTTACGAGATAATAAGCACCTGGAAGGTAAATTGATCAATCTCTCACTCTCTCTCTCTCTCTCTCTCTCTCTCTCTCTCTCTGTGTGTGTGTGTGTGTGTGTGTGTGTGTCTCTGTGTGTGTGTGTGTGTATATATACATATATATATATATATATATATATATATATATCTTAGACTCTCCCATAAAACTTTATTTTATAGAAGGAAAATATCAATAAGAGAAAGTTAGATTTAGAAATCTTCCACTCCATTTTGATCAAGTTAGGTAATTTGACCAATATCAAACAGCAAAGATGTTACTATAAATCAGTTATCGTGGATCCCAGTTTAGTTTCAAGCTATAACAATGTCTGTAGAAATACAAAAGACATTTTGAAGCAAGATTTGACAATATTGTAGATAAATTGGAAACAGAGGCTACAAAGATGATTGAGTTATCATCAGTCTTACTGAGAAAATAGAGGTAATATTAAGAGCAGAGATTTTTATTTATTCGATGTAATTTGTTAAGGAGATAATCCAAACATCATGTTTTATCTCTGAATAAAACATTTAAAAAGAGACAGCCTCAAATATATTTGCTTTGGAAGGTGAAATGCCATGCCAAGGTATAAAAGTATAGTTCCTATATTTCTAGTAGTGTCTTAGGTGGATGCAACACATGACTTTGATTTTTCAAGAGAATCAGGATATTTTAATTAGGTATTCATTATTAAAATCTAATATGTTAGCATCTATATGGTTCTAGGAATTTTTTAATGTGTCTGCATTGCTTGCTTCTCACCACTATTTTCTATCACTTATTCACTGTCTTTGATTTGCCTACCTCTTGAAGGAATAGAGTTCAGTTCCATTCACACTAGCAACAGGCTTCTAGACTCCAGAACCACCACTGCACAATTCCTTTTTTCTTTTTTCTTTTTCTGAGATGGAGTGTTGCTCTGTCACTCAGGCTAGTGTGTAGTGGCACAATCTCGGCTCACTGCAACCTCTGTCTCCCAGGTTCAAGCAATTCTCCTGTCTCAGCCTCCCAAGTAGCTGGGACTACAGGCGTGCACCACCACACCCAGGTAATTTTTGTAATTTTAGTAAAGACAGGGTTTCATTGTATTGCTCAGGTTGGTCTCGAACTCCTGACCTTAAGTCATTCACCCACCTTAAGTCATTCACCCACCTTGGCCTCCCAAAGTGCTGGGATTTCAGGCGTGAGCCACCGCGCCTGGCCTGCACAATTCCTTAAGTGTCTATTCTGTTTCCCACACTTAAGTAGGCACTGGGCATAGTTTTGGAAACATTCGTACAACCTCAAAGCAATAAGCGAGTTTTCACTTCAGTCTCCCCTTTTTCTATTTTCTTTTTCTTTTCCTACCTCTCTTTTTGTCTAGGAAAGGTAGATTACCGAAAAATAAGCTTACGGCATTTGCTTATAGACTTTTCCATTTATTTACACTTAATGTCTGAAATTGCTTTCTTAAAAGTTATTCTCTCCCTCTGTCTTACCCTTTTCGAATCTCCAGTCTTCATACTGTGACCTCTGTTAACAAATGTGCATATGCTTCCTACTTATATAAAGTCCAAATTCCAAATATTTGCAGTATTTCGGAGACACTCAGAGAGCTTCACATGCTTTCTAAAAAACAGCCTTCATATATTTGGATGTGTTTCTTGTACATTAACTGCTGCTGACACTTCTATCTAATTTAGTAGCACTAACATCGTCTTCAGTTATTATTATTGACTTGGAGGTTATTAAGGGTATAGGTGAATTTAAGAACTATGACCTTGCTCTGAGGACACCAATTAAATTTTATGACTTATCTTATGAGAAGCTGGAGTCAAAAAAGGGACAGAATAACTTTTTCTCCCTTCAGGTTGTAATATAATTTATGAACAACCATCAGAATTTGCTCAAAGTATTTCTACAATGTAAGATATTGCTTTGAAGGGCCTGGGTGGCATTACTGAATGAATTCTGACCTAGATTCCTAAGAGAAGCGGGTCTCACAGCTCTCAGCTCCTTCTCAGACACAC
Source organism: Cacajao melanocephalus (assembly GCA_963573385.1). Lineage (NCBI taxonomy): Eukaryota > Metazoa > Chordata > Mammalia > Primates > Pitheciidae > Cacajao > Cacajao melanocephalus. The sequence goes on along the minus strand of CAUYLG010039408.1, from coordinate 85,561 downwards.
AGTAATCTGAGTCTGAAGCACAGAAAGCTGTCAGGAGTTGTGACCTTTACTGTGAGTGATACGAGCTAAGCCAAAGTAGAGACAGAATTACCTCTTACCTTGCTGAAAGTCACACTGGAGGTCACTTTCAGGACAATGTAAGGACAGGTGCCCTACTGCTTCTTTGCCCTGCAAGACCTTTCGGTTTGGCTGATTTATCCATCCTCACATACACCCTGCTCCAGTAATTCAAAGAGAACTCATGCTACAGTGGAAGATCAAGATTGGTAACCACTGGAGCCTGGTTTCTGTGAAGGAAAATTATGTCAGCTTGTAGGCAGGTCAGGGACTGGAAGAATCAAATGAAATTCCCTGCGTTCTTCAGGCATTATCTGTCTAATAAATATGAGTCAAGTAAAGTTAATTTGCTGCATATTGGCCTTTTAATATAGATGTGTTGAAATGTATAAATTAGGTCACTTTGTACGTGTGTGTGTGTATATATATATATGTATATATATATATACACACACACATACACACACACACTATATATATATATATATACACAAAAAAAATATATATCCTGATGCAGTTTATCTTATTATCCAAATCAGTTATCTTTGCTTCTAAAAATAATTTATTGTGAGATATTTTTCTTAATTATTTAATCATTAATTTGCAGTCATGTTATAATGTTTTTAAAACTGTTTTTCTTAATATTTTCTCCTGTACTTTGCATATCTCCAGTATTCTCTTTTTCTATTATATCTTTATAAATGTTCTCATGATTTGTTAATAAGCTCCCTAGGGTTAAGGGAAGTAAATTTCACTTGTTCATATTACGTAGCTTTCCTACTTTCAGGTAAAATCAAACCAGTTATAAAAAAAAAATTCAAATTCAACAAGTTTTTCAAAGGGCTTTTCATTTGCAATATATTTTTATTTGGCATTTATAAGCTACTTAAAGTCAGCTGATTTCTTAAGGACAATTTCCTGACATATGTATGCTATAAGTTATTACTTATATGTCGTTTTTTTATACTAAGCTATATGACTTTTTATACTAAGCTTTTATACTAAGCTGTATGATATAACATTTATATATTTAATTATACTATATTAGGATTTATGTTTAACCCTTCTTTGCATCATCAAAATAGCTCAGTATTTTGCTGACCCTTATAGAATTATAGACAGCCGTGAAAGAAAATGCCAAGGTAAAAATTTTAGATAGGAGAAACCGTGTGATTGGACTACTAAATGTAAGTTGGGCTGCTGGTTGTTTTTCTGTTGTGACCTTTTGTCTTATATGCAGTATATATACAAATTCTTAATATTATAATTTATAACGATAACAGTAATGAGCACTTATTTTCATTAAATGCCCATGGGGCTAGGTTAGATGAAAGCACTATACATTTACTGTTGTTCTGAAAGGCTTAGTCTAGGCCAGAACACAATTTAAGTCACTTTCATACCATTTCTTGATGATGCTTGAGTTTCCAAGCTGTAGTTGGCATTTATTACTGAGAGTCAAAAAAAGAACAGAGCTGACTTGATATTAAAGCCGTAGCTATTGACAGAGACTGGAAAGCCCCTATCTAAAGGGCTAGTAATTACTAAACAGATTGTATAAATTCAATAGGGAGAATGTATGAAAATTTTCAGATATTCTGTGTTTATTAAATATATATATATATTTATAGCAACTTTTACTAATCCTCCTAAACTGTACCATTTACTGTCACTCAGCTTATTAAGAGTTACTCAGCAACTGAAAGACAGCAACAGAGAGCAAGATGTCAGAGTGATAAGGTAGCTTCTCATGACTATAAGTAAATAAACAGAGCTAAATGGCAGAAACTAAGTTTTTTCACCACAGAGCTTTCTTTTGGGGAGGGATGAAAAGGTAAGGGGGCACTTTCTGACGTTTTTGATTAAGGAATTAGACATAGTTCATTTTTCCTTAGGAGTCATCTGACACCTTGGTGACAGGGACAGCTCTGATAATGATCTGGAAGTGTGAAGTAAGATTTCTTAGGAGAATTCAGGATGGCACAGGCCAAAATAAAATTTTGTTGCTATTTATCTCTTAATGATCGTTTAAGTATTCCAAAGATTATAACTCTAAAAGTAATTATGCAATTATTTAAACATTGAAACTTCATGGTTGTTTTGGGTGAAAATCAAATGCTTTCTTAAAATTCTATGATTTTTCACAAGTACCACATAATTATCATACAAGATTTCTTTTACATGGAACGTAGGCTTTGAGGGATTACTTGGTTGTTCTTTTACAACAGTGGGATGTAGAATGTAGAAATTCTTCAACAGAGAAAGATAAAAGTGAAATCTCTTTGGCAGACATGTTTTCTGCTTATGGGGCATGTATATATTAGTAATATGCAATTGATTGATAAGGGAAGATACAGAACATATGTGTACCTCTGTGGTGTTATCTTCTTCACTTTGTCGCATTTTCCTTTTCATTATTTTTTAAACAAAATGTATATGCAGTGGCTGGTAAGGTAACAGGATCAAATTATTTTTAATTATATCTTCATGTCAAAAATAAGACCTAAAATACCTTCAAGGATTTATAAAGATAATATGGTAAAATAGGTACATATTAGTCCCCTTTCCCAACTAAACTTCAGTTCCCTAATAATAGAGTCTTAATCAGTTTGGGGACACAATAATGACTTAAAATCACACGCAAAGCTATGCTAACATATCTAAAATCCCCAAACTTTATTTTACTACTTAGGCTCGCAGGAAGTCTAGAGCAACTTTACACTGTGAAGATTCTTCTGGCCCACACCAGGCTGGGTAGGTATCAAGTTAATGTAGATTCCAGGCTCAGAGATTCATTGACCTTTTGACCTTAGCATATCATTTAACAAAGTTACTACAGTTTTTTTTCTTCCTATCCATAAAATAAAGATGCTAATTATCTACCTAGAAAGATTAGAGGACATAATGAATGAGTAAACACATAATAAAATTATGAAGTGCTATATAAATGTAAGGAATTACTATGACTTCATTGCTTGCAACTTAGGTATTAAAATGTACAGTAAACAGAAAATTGCACAAGGCAGCCTGCCGTGTGAAGATCAAACAGTAGTGAGCTGTTTTGGAAACACTTTTTAAATTTCATTTTCTGAAAATTTCAAATGTATCATACCTATGAGCTTTAAACTTTGCTGAACACATTTTAACATTAAAAAAAAAACTTTTTGAAATCAGCAGTAACGTTCTTAGAGCTGTAAAAACATGATGTTCCAACTGCACTTTTTTATAAAGCTTTGTACCCTTTTCTTGGTTTTATTGCCAAAACAACCCATGGAAACAAAAGATGCAGAAAAGATATGAAAGGAAGTAACGACTGCTGAGCAGTTATCCTGTAGATGAATAATAGACAAGTAACATAAACAGATGCAAGCCTAACACGAATGCAAAATGAATGAGAGGAAACAAACAGCAAAAGCAGTTACAAGTTAGGCATTGGGAGTGGGCATTCATCTATCTCCCTTGGAAAATGCTCTATTGCTGACAAAACAAGATCCTTTTTCACTGTAACATAATCATTGTTTTAGATGTCTCTTTCTTTTTTTTGACCTAGTAAAAACACTAAATAAAAAATTATTTTTAAAAATTAAAGAGCCAATATAAAGCCTAACATTTGTAGTCTGTATTCATATTTCAATAAGCATCTAAAAATTAATTACTAAGTGCATATAGATATAATATGAAATTCAACCATTTGTAACTGTTCAGCTGTTCAACCACCCAGACATCTCACATAGAGAGGATTGCCTGTAACTACCCTGCCTAGGTTCAACTTCACATCCACCTCCCTTCTCTCTACAGAAGACAGTCTTGACCCTACATCCTGTACTATTTTAAGAATGATTGACTATGATCATTGCTAAGATTTATTTTTATTAAATCAGAAAATGTACTCTAAGAAAAGTTATTCTCATTAAACCCAAAATGTAGCCTTGAAATTCCTAGAAACAAACTAAAAAATCAAACAGTATTAGTCTGTTTTTGCACTGCTATAAAGAACTACCCAAGACTGAATAATTTATAAAGAAAAGAAGGTTTAATTGACTCACCATTCCACATGGCTTGGGAGGCCTCAGGAAACTTACAGTTATGGCAGAAGAGGAAGCAAGGCACAGTCTTCACATGTCAGAGCAGGAAACAGAGAGAATGATGGGGGAAACTGCCAAACACTTTTAAACCATCAGATCTTATGAAAACTCACTATCAGGAGAACAGTGTAGGAGAAATCCTCCCCATGATCTAATAACCTTCCACCAGGTCCCTCCCTCAATACATGGGGATTACAACTGGACATGAGATTTGGATCGGGACACAGAGCCAAACCATATCAAAGAGTTTTCATTAATTCTTATTTCTGATAAAAGGGTTATGAGTCTCAGAGAAACTTTTTCTTTCACCAGCCCTGAGATATATTTGTCATATGGTTGTATATATCAGAAACACCAATTTAACAGACATTCAAAATGGGTTAATACAAAAATAATATCATTAAGTTTTAGTGATACATGTAGTAATATAAATGGTGTTTAATCATTATCTCCTACTAGGAACAAGATTCTTGATTACTTTTTGTGTTTATATGAATTTTGAATGAATTGAATCAATGATTAACATTCCTTAAACACTACACAGATTATCAAGAAAACTAAATGACAAATATTTTGTTTTTTTATGTTATCTTAAACAGGTGAATTTAAAAAGATGATCTATTTTTTGGTGCCAAGTTAATGATGCATTTTAACATCTCATTATGTATCTTAGGTAATCACATTAATGATTCCACCACATAAACTATTTTGTTGCTCTCAGGCCTGTTTCTGATTCATATTCAAAATAAAAGCATGAAATATATATGAATGAAAATTCAAATGGCATTTTTAAAATCACCTCAAATAACTGTAAAATATTAAATAAAATATTATATATAATTAAGACTATGTTCTCACATTAATGGCTTTGGTGGCTAGGCAGGCATGTTAGTGGATTGAACACATTACATTAAAGAATAAATTCCTCATATATTAGCACGTTCACAGCCTGTCTCTTGAAGGAGAAAAGGACAATACACAAACCAGAGGGAAGTAAAAAATAACAGAAGGAAGAAAAGAGGGAGGAAGGGAGGAATTGAGGAAGGAAAGAATGAAACAAATACATTGAGCACACCATTTATATCCCATGTTGCTTGTATCAGTGAAGAAGTCAGTTTCACCTTCACATTTATATATAAATAATATATTCATATAAATACTTATATATGTGGGTATATGTATTTTAAACAAAGTCATAGCATATCACAAATGATTCATGTAGAAATATGTTAGACAAGTATAAGGTTGGACTGTGAGACTTTAGCTGTGGTTTTAAAAATGAACCTCATTTACAAGAAGAGAACAAATTTAAGCACTAACAGAAGTTTATCCATAATCCAGGCTTATTACTAGGGTTAATATGCCAGACTGATGTATTGATCTTCTGCCACATTGCCAAGAAATTAAGAAATGGAGGATAAATATCACATTATAACTTAGAAAAGGAAAAAGAAAAGTGACCATGAGAAAAAAAGCACTTAATGTTAAATTCTGAAAGTGTTTAGGGGTCTACATGATTGTTTTCACTACATATTTTTTCTGTTTATTTTCCATTTTTGTGAGATGTGTGCTAGTATAAGAATTGAACTGGCTTCCATGTGTCAAGTTATTGGTTTATGAGTTTTTTAATTATCACAGGAAAGAGAAAGTTGGAAATGAATTACTTATTTCTAATATATAATTCATAGTGGGAAAAAATTTCTGGCTTTGATTTTTTAAAAATTTTATGAACTTTATTTTGATTCCTTCAGCTGAGATCTCCCAGCATTTCTAGAATTATTTCACTATAATTACAGAACTATGTTACATCTATCAGCTATATAAAATTTGATTGTCAATTTGATTCTCATTGAACAGAAAAAATTGTTCTTGTATCAATGTATATGTTTCAAGTTTTTTTTTTCTTCTTTAGTGTTATAATAACTTTGTGCTTTAGAATACAATATAGAAATGGTCTCTGGTTCATCCTACTTTTGCTGTTAATTTTTCTTGTTTTGGCAGAAATAATAACTTATTTTTTTATTAATTGGAATGAATATTCTCAATTTTTCTATGAAAATTGTTCTGCCTTCCATGCTTACTTCAAAAGTGATGAGGTGCCTTTTCTGTTGGGAGTTTACCTGTTCTGATGGTTGGTTGGTTAATTTGTAGTAATTATAATTATTTTAAATAATGATTTTTAAGTCTTTCAAATCATTATTTAAAAACTATCAAATACTATCTGTAATTTGAAAAGTCTAAAACTGCAAGACAGGTACATCACTCTCAGTTTTTTTCCTAATTTGCAATAAAATACATATTTTACAGTAATTTTTGACAGAAAAGTGAAATAAGTGAACCAGCCTATGTCTTATTTATTTCAAAACTCTGAATTATTCATAGCATAAATTGTTTTTGTTTATCTGTGTGTATGTTTTGTGCATCCATGTGTGTGTTTTGTGCAGTGCATGTGTCCATACATGTGTACACATGCACTAGGTGAGCATTCCAGAAATGTGGTCTGTTATTTACGCCTATCACATATGTTGACACTCGGTTTTATAGCTTCTCATAACAGCTAAATTAATTTCAAGAAGCTAAACATTAATGCATTGTCTTTTAAGTATGCAAGGATAGATTAGCTTTTTAGAGGAGAAGTTGAAGCCGAATTCAAGAAAGAAAATTAAATACTTAAGGGTATTGGAAAAAGTTGCCATTTTCCAACACTCTTAACTGTTTAGTGGTGCTTTACTTCAGGTTTCCACATTATACTCTTAGCAAATATTATATACTATATCCTACGATAACTTTGAGTTCCACCTTTTTATTTACAAAACTGTATGAGCCACTGATTTTCAAAACAGTAATGGTCAAATATCAGCATTCTACTTCACTGCTGAAACCTCTGATAAAATTGATATCCACTCCTATATTCTGAAATAAGGTTGCATTTCTGAAGCTCTTCTCTGTTGTATAGAATGAGTTTTGTTTCTTAATATCAAATTCTTTTGCCTGTTCCAAGCAAAACAGATGGTTAAGATAATTATAATAGAAATGGCATGCTGAGAAAACTGTAGAGAGACCATTCCATTCTTGTATTTTTCCTTTTCCTCTTTCTAAATGCAGTGTAGAACAGTGTGGGACAGTGAACAAAACATGCAAGTTAAATGAAAGTGATTTCTAGACTTGGCTCAGCAGATGTGACCTGTGGTACTCTGACCAAGTCAGCCAACCTCTATGATCTCGGCTTCTTCCGTAAGATCAAGAGGAGGGGTTTGTTTACTAGGTGACCCTGTTAGTCCTAGGATCTAATACGTGGGAAAGGGTTCCTGAAAGAAGAGAAGAAGTCAGTCTGAGAGGGAGAAGAAGAGAAGGTTCCTGCAAAATTAAATGCAAGTTACTTTTTTGTTGACCAAAAGAGTTTTTATGCAAAAGGCATTTAAAATGAGTTTCAAACAGAGAGCAGAAATGAATCTGAAATGCCTACCGTATGCTTTTTCAGCACTTTCTAGCAATTATGACAATTTAGGTGGTTATGTAAATTACACAATTCTTGTAAAATGATATAATTATGAAATGTTGGGGCAGAAACAGAAAAGGACTACATTGCTTTAAAGTGAATACTGCAATGATACAAGATTGAGAATACTCCCCCTCCATCACCTTGTCTAAGTCCCTTCAGAATTTACTATTGCCAATAGAAAAACATCAAAATCAGGTAACTTTCTAAGGTCATAAAGGTTAGTAAAAACTGGATAGGGTGGTAAAATATTTTGGCATGTTGTTTTATTATTTGGATTCAGATTATTAAATCTATATTTACATAAACAATCATTCACATAAAACTATTTTCAAACATATTATTCATTCCTTGCAATTTATTTGGCATTTGAAGTGTTTAAACCACTGAAAAAATATTTGTAACTAATATTTCACTTAGCATTGTATGGCTCATGTTTTCAAGAAGGAGAGAAATATACTATTGGGGGATATTTTACTGCTAAGATAAATTCAAGTAGTTTAAGAACCATAAATATACATATAGTGTATGTAATTGTAAATTTCAGAAATCTTACACTTACTTTTAGAGAACGGTGTGTGAAATTTCTTTTCCTCTTAAATCTGTAGTTACTATCCTGAACTTCATTCCTTGGTCAGTCAACAAGGACAAGGGTACATGCCACTGTGTTTGTTAGAGGGAGTAGGGGATTCTTTTTTCTTTACGATCTAGGTATTACGTAGAATTTCAAAGTCCATCACAAGGTTCCTTACTTTTTCTCCATAGTTGACAGTTTCATACCAAGTAGACATAGAGGAAAGAACTCATAGCCAGAGGTTTGTAGCTCACAAGGGCTCGTACTTGCCTGGAAATGGGGACCACGAAGATACCGTGCCTTGCAGGCATTTGAGGCTGTTTTGTTGAATCTAAAACAGGTGCACTTCTCACTCTGAAGTTTAGGGTTAAAACCACCTTTGCCAGGCCTTTGTTTAGTTAAGTACAATTGTGATATGAGGAGTGACAAACAGAAGCTTTATTTCTAGCTTTCGCTCTCTCTCTGGGGAGTAGGTGTGGCGTGGGAGGGGGATGGAAAGGTGGTTGGCTTTTCATCCACCTGTAGATGCAGCCCACGCATTCCCTAGACTCTGGTTTCTCTGCTTTGACAGTTGGTTCTTAATGAAGCAGATAATGTTTCCCCTGGGACTGCCTGTCCCCTTTTTCTCCCCTCCTCCACACAGCTTATACTTAATATTCTCAGATGATAATCATCATATTTAGGCAATTTATAGGAGTGTGTAGAAAATTCATTTCAAAGCCTTCCTGCTTGATCAGCCTTCCTTGAGTGATTCAGTTCATGGCATTTCTGACTAAGAGAAAAGTCATTGGTGTGGAGTGCGGGCTGCCAATGGGAGATATTTTCCCCAATCACACCCACCTCACACTTGCAAGATATCAAAAAGGAAATTCTGGGACTCAATTTGTAGGCAAGAACAAAGGACATGGGCATGAAATATTGCTTTACAAAATAGCAAACATGAACATCCTCCCTTGGCAAAGAAAAAGAGAGAGAGACTTTGACACTGCTCTTCAGTCAGAGTTGCTTCAGATAGTCCCATTTGTCACTGGTCACCAAACTAGGGTGGGGAATTGCCTGAAAATTGTTTCCCCACCACTTCCTTGCTGTGTCCCTTTTTTCTTTCTTTCCCTGTGCATAGCTTAAGGCAAGCCCTTTCTCATACATAAGCTTGCATTGTCTTGAGGGATCTTCAATGCATTCCCCTCTGTCTTCCAACTCAAGCCAAGACACCTCAGGAAATTACTCTTTCTTTTTGCAACCTTTAAGGCAAAATAACAAGCATGAATAATAAGCTTGAAGAGTCTTTGTGTAGCAAAAACAAAATGCTATTTCAGAGGGACCAGCAGATTCTTCCTGTTGCTCTGAATGTAGTCAAGATCTTAAAATTGGTGGAGATTGGAAATGGACACATTAGAGCTTGGAAAGAAGGCTTGCTTGCAGAGTAGAGCCTAGAATTTGTCACTAAAACAGACAGACTGATCGTTCTGGGAGTTGCTACTTTATTGAGCTTTTTTTTGTCTTACAAGTACCTCTTCATGATTTTGAGAGCAATGAAACCCTAAGCTGGTAAAGGGATAAAACACTTTACACTAAATATTGTTTTGTAATTAGTAACACGTTTGAATATGTAGGTGCTTCTAATCAGACTGCACCCTTTACAAAGTTAGTTTCTTGCTTTCTGAGTTAGGAATTTGAATTAGTCCTGAGTGCATGCTATATGCCAGGTAGTTTAAGATGGAATCACACAAATTTTGAGAAGCGTTTGGTTCACTCTTATGATTCTCTTGCTTTTGTCTCCAGGGTCTATATATGGTGCCATGAAATTCTTCCCCTGAAGCAAATGCATGGTCATATGGCCAGTCTTCCTATGTTCGAAACAAATAATAATAATGAGCCAGTCCTTAACCCCTGAAGAGATTAAATTCTTTTTTTCTCACTAAATTACTCTAGATTTTGAGGGCAAGGAATTTTGAGCAGGGCAGTCTTTTGTCTAAAAAGACATATGGATTCTAAAACACCAAAACATTGAAGGATTCAGGACGAAATGGGTCAGTATGCAGGGACCTCTGAGAAGATAAAACAGATGGATTCTAGGGAACTCGAATATCTAATCTCCTTTAGCCTTTTACAGTTCTTCATTTAATCCTCTTATATTACTTTTAGATCTTCACTTCATTTTATTACATATAGGAGAGGAATTAAGGGGGAGGTAAAGGGATATGAAAGGGTAGCTGCAACCTGAAGTGGTCTTTAGCAAACCGGCATGGGCCAGTAGAAATATCTGGCCAGTGGTCTGCAGAATGCAACCACCTGTCGTACTTTTGGGTCTTGAAAGTATTTCTAAGAATTCCTAGAAAGACTGGGAGGAAAATCCAATAAACACCTCAACTTCTATCAAACCCACTGAATGAGGCTTTGACTGAGTTGAACATTACAAGGAAGACTTGATTACTTTGGGATATTTGAATAATGTTACTGACATCCTTCAAGCACAAGGTACTTTTTTCTTTAGAAATGTAAAAACTGCACATCAACTCGACTTGTTTTTCCTTCCTTTTTCTTTGAAAATCAGTAAAGTTACCATCTTTAATCAGAATCGCATTAAAGTGAACCTTCAGATACTATCAGGGAATCAAACACAGCATTAGTTTTAAGTAATTTTTTTTCTGGGTAGCACAAAATTACCATCCTTTTCATACCAAGAGATTATATATAAATATATATAGACACATACAAACACACTTATGTGCAATTATACTCAAACATATACATAATAATACACAAACACAAAATATACATAATTTTATAATATGGAAATTATTTTTCTGCAGATGTCGTTTCATTATTTTCTTATATAGTTCTTTAAAATGCTAATAAATTATTTTTATTAAATGGTTTTTTTATGGAATGTTATCAGAAAAATATAACGTAACTTTGACAGTCATTAAAAAGCATATTTTGGGGGAGGCCAAGGCAGGAGGATGGCTTGAGGCCAAGAGTTCTAGACCAGCCTGGGCAATACAGTAAGACCTGGTCTCTACAAAAGATTTTAAAAATTAGCTGAGCATGGTGGTGGTCCAGGCCTGTAGTCCCAACTACTCTAGGGGCTTAGGTGAGAAGATGGCTTAAGCCCAGACGTTCAAGGCTACAGTGAGCTATGATTGTGCCACTGTACTCCAGCCTGAGTGACAGAGTGAGACCTTATCTAAAAAACGAAAATGTATCTTTAACCTTGTTTAATACAATTCGTCAACCAACAATGAACAGAGACTTGTTTATTTTTTTTTCTATCAGTTAAAACTATTTCGTTATCTTGGCATGGGATGGAATCTATCATAATTTATCCTGCTACACTTAACAGAATATTTAACACCTTTACACTTAGAGATAGATTTCTTGGGAATGAAGGACAGTCATTGATCATAAGTGTAGTTTGTAATTGCTGAATAAACAATATCCCTAAAGATTAACCCAGTCATTTTCTCCTTGGATAGCTTAATTTTCTTGCATTTCTATAGTGGTATAGATTTCATAGAAACAAATAAATAATACTACATACATAAATATAGATATACCTGTTCATATATATCCATATATAGTCACGTATGCAGTCTGTAATGAGATTTCAGTCAATGACAACTGCATATACAAGTCTAGACCCATACGATTATAATACCCTATTTTTACTGTACTTTTTCTATGTTTAGATATGTTTAGATACACAAATACTTACCATTATGTTACAATTCCCTACAGTATTCAGTAAAGTAAAATGTTATACAAGTTTGTAGTAAACTATACCATCTACATTTGTGTAAGTACACTCTACGATGCTCACATAGTGACGAAATTGTCTCACAACACACTCATTAGAATGTATCCCTATTGTTAAGCCATGAATTACTGTACATGAGTGTATATATTATGAGTAATACCACATATTATAAACAAGCAAAATAATATAGAATGTTTAAAATTGGAGAACTTCTCTAACAAAGAAATAATCAGTTCTGCTGGTTTTTATATGTAAGTAAATTAATTTCGGCTAATATACAATTTGTTCTGTCCTTTTGTAGAATAGGACATCTGTCCTTTTCTTATACATATACTTTGGTTTTGTGTATAATTTCAGCACAGCCTAATCATTTTCTTAATGAAATTTATATGTTTATATTTACTGTGAGTACTCCTAAATGCTATTCTCCTTAATTCATTAATTCATAGAAAATTATTTTTGAACACACACACACGGGAAAAAAAACTGATGCTAGGTAGTTGAAGCTTGAGTCCTCTTTAGTGATGATGGAAGTAATGAGTTTTGAGACAGAAAAGAATACATTTTTTCTGAAGGTGTTTAATGTGTCCAGAGCAATGGCAGAAGTTGAGTATTTGACCCTGAAAATCTAACCGTTCATTTTTCTTCATGATTGATTTTACTAATCACTACAAAATTCAAAATCATCTACCAGCTTCACTTTTGCTCACATCCATTAGTTTTGGGCAAAGCTGCTGTGCTTTGTGGGTAGTCCTGTCTGAGTGGCATTATGAAGCACCCAGTGTAGCATTGTACCGTGTGTGTGTGTCTGTGTGTATACTATATACAGGTCTAAAGTCGTTTCAGATTACTCATATTAAATTTAGTGTCTTTTCAAGTTAGGGTCTTAAGGTTTTATAAAACAATGAGTTGAAACTCCCATTCACAATAGACAGGTCCCTTCAGGAGGTTGCAGCATTAAAATAACAGTAAATATATTTCCTCCATTAATGGAGGACCTTTTGCCGTGGGAAGTGGCCTGTGTGCCAGAGTATGTCCAGCAACAACTTGGTCTTTGTCCTTCATTCTTGTCAGCCTCTTATTCCCTTCAAAGTGAAAAAATAATAACACTTACTGCAGCTGTTTCTTCCTGTGTTCTACAAACCTAAAAGACATCAGTTGTAAAAATAAAATAAAAATCAATGATGAGTAATCTTGTCATCACTGGAATTAGTGAGACACAGAAGCTGGTGACATAGTAACCCTCATCTTCAAAGCCAGAAATTCTCCTTGATTCAGAAATGGAGTTCTCTGAGCCTATAGGATAAGATGGGTTAAACCACTCTATACTGTAGCTAGTTCAGCATAAACAAGGGCTTAACAAATGCCATCTAAATTGATAATCTTGTCAGACACAAGCTGACAACAATAACAAAAAAAATTGCTAAACTATTGTATTTTAAATTTTCTAGTGGCATACATAGGCATTCAGAATTCTGAACATAGATATGATCTTAAATGCAAGAGATAAAAGAGAATAGATAAAATTTCAATAGAATTTCCCACCTTAAGTGCCCCTTCATTTTGCCTGCAGCTTTTTATTTTAATGAAACTATATATAAATGTGATCACACAGGTATGTGTGAAATATGTATGCCATTATATGCCCTTGTTCCATGCTTTTAGTATTTGCATTTTTAATATACTCCAGCACACAGGGCTGGGTCAATAAACAACACTGGTGCCTCTTTCTCCTTTCTGCCTCCCCACTTCCTTCTCACACTTTCTATGTAATTTTGTCAAGATAGAACCAAATAAGTTTTAGTTATCCATATATAAAATAGAAATTTAGATCACTCTTACATCTGATAACTTGGCCTTAGCAGATCTTTTTTGAATACTTTCATTATGATCTATTCTTTTTGTTTGTTTGGCTGTTTCTCATTGATTTCTCTGCTAGTTTGCATATTTAGGAAATGTTTTGAAATTCAGACATTAGCCGCTATAATTGTTTGAGTAAGACTGTAGGAAAAGATTACTTCCCAAAGTGTGAATCTAGTTCAATTTACAGTGTGGTTTGCATGAAGTTGGGGCAACTATTTATATTGTCAGACCCTTCAAAGTGAAATTATTATACAGAGTGCATCAGGATTGTGAAAGAAGCACAGTAGTGTCCAAGGTAGAATGGACCAAGGCTTGAAGCATCTACAGTCTAACTCTGGACTTCTCATCAAATAGCTGTGGTCCTTGAGATAAGTTGCATATCCTTTCTAGATGGCAGTTTTCTTTTAAAACAAACGAACGAACCAAACAGGAGATTCTTGCCTGGTGTAGTGGGGACACCTGTAGTCCCAGCTGCTTAGAAGGTTGAGGTGAAAAGATCACTTGACCCAGGAGTTTGAGTGCAGCCCGGGAAAACGTAGTGAGACCCCCCCATTAAATATATAAATGAGATTCTTTTTTAACCATATGATTTATAAATTACTAGCTTAAAAATTTTGTAAAGTAAATGTTAAAGATAGCAAAAATTTTTCATTTTCAAAAGTAATCCCAAACATGAATTATAATCTTACATGTTTTATGTAATTGAGTCATTTTATGTATTATAAGTCAAATGAAACTGGATATTGATAAATATTTAATAATGATCTAAAAAATTTGGCCAACATAGATTTAGTGAGCTATGAGAGTCAGTTTGACATGTGTATAAATCATAAGATAATTATGAAAATCTTTATCATTTCCTCTAGGGAATCTTAATTTATAATCTTCAGGGAAAATAGTCATGATGTTAAAATTTAAAAGAGATATTACAGAATGCCAATTAAAATACTTCATTGTTAAAGCAATGTATAATTGCTTTAATTTTTAAAAATACAGCACTACAAACCGTCTTTTCTCTTTATCAGTTTAATTTTCACATTTCAAACCTAAATAATCTACATGCCTTTAAAAAGTCTTAGAGTCAGAATGAGAAAAAAATATCTGTTTTGCTTACATATAATCCTCTTACGCGCACATGCCAGATGGTGTTTCATATCAGGTCAGAAATAATGAAGGAATCTGGCTTTAAATCTAAGAATCAAGAAAAAAGATGAGTAACTAGGGATTACATGTTTGTAATATCATTTCTTCCTGAAATTCAACCATTTGTAATAATTTCTCATAGGCTTCTGTCTCTGTGTGTTGATTTATTTTTACTTATTTCATTTCTGTTATACCTTGTTGGGATTCTGAAAGATGATTTATGATGTGATTGGACATTTTCTCAATCCTTGGATATCTACAGCCAAATAATAATTTGACCTTCAGATATTTCAAATATAAAGTTACTAACTAGTTTAGAAACGAGGAAATTGGTGACTTATGGGGAGGCAAAAATGAATTGAAATTCTACCAAGTATGAGAAATTAATTACAAGACTAAATGGTTTAAATTGTTAAGTAATAAATAATTCCCTTTATATAAAAGTAGCACATTTTATTATCATAAATATGACTGACTATATTTAAAGACTAAATTTAGGCCTTTGTGTTGTAGACAAAGTAGAAAATTATGCTCTTAATTAATCCACTAATTTCTATTATTTTCTTAATTTCTAACTATCATTTTTTAAAAATATATCATCTGATTCTGTATATCATTAACCTGATCAAAAGTAATCCATCACAGTATTCTGATCACTCTTGTTAATATCTATAGGTAAGAATTATTTGCTTATGTGGCCTTGACCACATTCAAGCTATGAAAAAAGGACAAACATTCCATTAATACAAGTAGCTGGATTTTTTTCTTAAAGTCAAAGTTTCTCTTTCTACATAAAGAGCTATGTGGACCCACTCCTTGATGAAACTGATAAAAATTGTTTCAAGAAAGTGTTTAAGTGTCTGCATCGTCTTAGGAGCAACAAATCTCTGGAAATGGCCCTTAAAAAGGCACAAATAGATAATGTAATGAATAAATAAACAAATATATAGTCAAGAAAATCTATTAAAACTATTGAGTCTCCCACATGAGTACTCAGCTCCTAAAGTTAGAGTGTCGTTCAGAAAAGCCTGTATTGTTATCCCCATGCCAGTTTGAAAGCTGTAGTTCAGAGGTTTTGCAAAGAGAAGAAACAGATTTCAAAAGAGAAAGCTCCATATTTCTTTCCACGGAACTAACTTAATTTGTCATAGTGAGTAAGTTCAAACCTAAGGGTGCTTTCAAAAACAGTGAAGGTAATGATGAAAGGCAATTGGGAGGAGATTGGCGGATTCTTTGAAAATACAGGCTGCACTGTAGGGTATCTACTTTGCTGGAGAGAACCATGGATAGAGGCAACTAGGAAGTGTTCTCCTAACTTGAAAACATATCTCAAACACCAACCTCAGGAACTGTCTCTTCATATAATCCTGAATTTGATTGGATCTGTTGGTCAAGCAATCTATGCACCAGGGAATTGTTGAAAAACAAGAGAATAAGAGGCTGGCAATTAGTGCAACTGAATACTGTCGAAGAAAGAGATAGTCAAAGAGGGTCCTGAAAAAGTCGCTGTCATTGCACGGTAACTATTTGGCGTAGCCAAGGTTGTATTCCCTTAGGAGCATTATTAGAAACTTCATTCCAGAAGAGGGCAAAATGGGTCATTTGGTAGTGGTGGTGAACTAGAATTCACAGAGATAAGCTAGACAGTCACAAACACGCAAACAGGTCCCAATGTAAGTACCCAGAATAGCTAAAATACATTACCTAAAGTGTCAACTTTCTAATAAAAAAGTGTGATACTTGAAGAGAAACAAAAATCTGACCCATACACAAGGGAGAAAATCAGGCAACAGAAAGTACCTGTGATTCCAACCAGATGTTGAGTTAAACAGACAAAGCCTTCAAATAAGCCATTATAAGTACATCCAAAGAAGTAAGAAATCATGATTAAAGGAGAGAATGACAATAACACAGCAAATAAATGCTATTGATACATTATAAATAAAAATAGAAAGAAATGTTTAAATTCAAGGGTTAAAAAATAACTGAAGTGAAAACTTCACTGGATTGAACTTGCAAAGTAATAATTAATGACTTGAAAATTGACCAGTAGAGATTTTATAATCCAAACAATTTTTAACAATGAAGAAAAATGATACTCAGAGAAATATTAACATATGCATGATGGAATACTAAAAGGGAAATAGAGGAGGAAGCAGGAAAAATATTTTTAAGTTTAAGCTTACTAGATGTGTATATTAGCCTTTTTAAAAACGCTAAAAACTCCTCAGCTTTTTGAAAAATATTAATATACACATCTATTAAGTTTAATTTCCAAATAGCATAAAATGAAGAAATCCACAAATACACACATAATAGGTATGGGAGTCCTGAGTTTGGCACGCTTATAAGTCACAAGATCAACAGGTAGGAATCAACTGTATTTCTAGACCCTTGCAATTAACAACAAAAAATGAAATTAATTTTTTTATTATAGCATCAGAAAAGAATAAAGTGCTAAAAATAAATTTAAGAAATGAAATTCAAAACTCATACTTTGAAACTGCAAAACATTGTTGAAAGAAATTAAAGAAGATATAAATAAATAGATAAACATCTTGTGTTCATGGATTGGAAGACTTAATATTGTTAACATAGCACTGCTCCCCAACTTGATCTACAGATTCAGTGCAATCACTATCAGAATCCAGATGGCTTCTTTACAGGAATCAACAAGCTGATTCTAAAATTCATTTGGAATTGCAAGAGATTCAGGCCAAAATAATATTGCAAAAAGATGAACAAAGTTGGAGTATCCACACTTCCTGATTTCAAAACAAGAGTACAAAGCATGAGTAATCGAGACAGTGTGATAGTAACATAAGGATGGACATATATAGCATAGAATTGAGAGTCCAGAAATAAATGCTGTATCTGTGGTCAGCTAATTTTAGATAAGAGTGTCAAGGCTATTTAATGGAGACAATAGTCTTCAAGAAAAAATGCTGGGACAACTGGACATCCACATACAAAGAATGCAGTTGGATCCTTATCTTATACTATATAGTCATTCTCCACATTAGCAATGCTTCAGTCAATGACGCACTGCATATATAACGGTGGTCCCGTAAGATTATAATTTCTTAAATTTACTGTACCTTTACTGTGTTTTGCTGTTTTGACATGCTGACCTACAGAGATACCTAACAATGGTGTTACAGTTAGTTGTCTCCAGTATTCAGTACAGTAAATATGCTGTACAGTTTTATAGTCTGGGAGCAAGAAGCTATCCAATTTAGCTTAGGCATATAGTAAGCTATATCATCTATATTAATGTAAATGTACTCTGTAATATTCTCATAATGACAGAATCACCTAATGATGCATTTCTCAGAAACTAGCACAGCCATTAAGTGACTCATGACTGTATAGAAAAATTAGCTAAAAAATAATCAAGGACCTAAGTGTAAGATCTAAAACTATATATACATATTTTTTTTTGAGATGAAATTTATTTCACTCTTGTTGCACAGGCTGGAGTACAATGGCATGATCTTAGCTCACCACAACCTCCACTTGCTGGGTTTAAATGATTCTCCTGCCTCATCCTCCCGAGTAGCTGGGATTACAGTCATGTACCTCATGCTTGGTTAATTTTTTGTATTTTTAGTAGAGATGGGTCTTCTCCATGATGGTCAGTCTGGCCTCAAACTTCCGACCTCAGGTGATCTGCCCGCCTCAGCCCCGCAAAGTGCTGGGATTACAGGCGTGACCCACAGTGTGCAGCCTAAAACTATAAAATTTTTAGAAGAAAACAGGGGTAAATCTTCCTAACTTTGATTTAGCAATGGATTCTTACATATGACACCAACAGCATGAACAACAAAATTAAAAAATATATAAATTGGACTTCTTCAATATTTAAAACCTGTGTTTCAAAGGACTCGATCAAGAAAGCGAAAAGACAACACCGTGAGAGAAAATAATTAGGAATCATATATCTCATAAGAGACTTATTTCTATAATATATAATGGTCTCTTGCAAGTCAATAACAAAAAAATAAATAGTCAAATTCAAGAATGGCAAATGTCCTTGATAGACATTTATCCAAAGAACACAAACAAATGGTATATATACATATAGAAGATACACTAATCAGCACATGCAAAGATGCTCAGCATCCTTAGTCATCAGGAAAATGCAAATCAAAACCGTAAAGAAATACCACTTCACATCCATTAGAATCAAAATGTCAGCTAACACTACTGTTGACAAGAATGTGGAGAAATCATAACCCTTATACCCTGCTGGTCAGATTGTAAAATAGTTTTGCAAGTTTATCCAATGGCTAAACATAGATTTAGAACATTGACTCAGCAATGCCACTCTTAGGTCACTGTCCATGAAAACTGAAAGCTTATGTCTACAGAAAGCCTGTACATTAATGTTTAAAGCAACATTACTCATAATAGCCAAAGGTCAAAACAATCAAAATGCTACTCGGGTTGAGTGGATAAAGAAAATATGATATAGTCATACAATCAAATATTATTTACTTATAGAAATGAATTACATACTGATGTGTACTAGAACATGAAGGTACCTTAAAAACATCCTAAATAAAAGAAGCAAATCACAAAATACTACATATTCTATGATTCCATTTGTGTGAAATTTACAGAATAGGAAAATCTACAGGGGCAGAAATAGATCATTAGTTGCTGGGAGAATAGTGGACTGAAGGTGGGAGGTGGGGGATTGGAGAATACAGCGGCAATATCTAAAAGATACAGGGTTTCTTCCTGAAGTGATGAAAATGTTCTAAAATTGACTGCGATGATGATTGCACATATCTTTGAATATACTAAAAAAACTGAATTTCACACTTTAAATGGGTGAATGATATGTGGATTACATTTCAATAAATCTATAAAAAAATCTCTGTCCCCGGAATGGTGGTTCAGCTTCTTTCTCAAAGGACATAATATAATATTTTAGTTTAGAAAGTCCATAAATGGACAAAAGTATGATCAGCTTCCCCCTATCTTCCTTCAAGCCATCTCTTATTCATTGTAGGCAGGATTCACTTTCAAAGCAGATCAGGTATTCATTTCCATTAGCATTTGGCCTTTGGTCAATTCAAAGCACAAAAAGAGCTTTTGTTGGCAGGTATCTTAGACCACCAACAAATTCACCTATGAGGTTGAGCAAATATCATTGTGGTTTTCACTAGTTTTCATTAGAATGATATTTTTATTTAACTATTGAGTGCTTTTGCAAGGCGGTTTCAGTGTAGAGAAAAATAGAGTAATCCTGATCAAGATTTATAGCTCCTTTTTAAACTATGACCTTGTAAATATGACTTCAAGTATCATAGCTAAGTTAAGCTAGAGGTCAAGTGTATGATCCGTTTGGAAAATATTTCAAACTCCTCAATTTCTTTTTCTGTTCTCTAGTTTGAACACATGAACACTGGAATACCTCATATTGAAAATGATTATTCTTTTCTCTCAAATTTTACAGAATCTGAACTCTTTGAAGACTTAAGTGTTATGAACACAGAGTTCCATCTGGGACATGTGTCTGCTTTCATATGAATCCACCCTTCCATATAAAGCTTAGTTTATTTTAAAGCCAAATGAAAGCTAATGTTTGCATTTTAGTAATGATCCTACTAGGAAACAAACACCCAAGTAGGATAACTTAAGAAGGGTTTATTTACAAAGGCATTTATTATTACAAAAGTATGGGCAAGACCCTGGATTCAGACGCAATAGAGTGCCACCACCTAAACTTCAATGGACAAAGAAAGAAAAAGATAAAAAGTGAAAAATATGGAGAGTCAGCTGTCTTGAGGAGAGCATAATTTTCTATCAAGAATCAGTCCATTCTTTAAGCCCATGGTGACCTCACAGGGAAGGAATAAGGGATTAGATTGTTTAAGCTCCATGTGGAAAATATTCATCCAGGTCTATATGTGGAAGAATGATGTTTTTTTTACTTGCATGTCACTTTTAGCGTGTTTTGAGGTCTGTTGTTGTTCTCATGTATGTTCTAAATAGGTTTTCTTTTTTAATTTCCTATGTACCTGGTCAGCATATGACTTTTGTATAAACCTGATATAATTACTCATTTCAAAAGTTTGCAGTGGTCTTAGAGCTTTAGAATAGTTGACAACACTGGTCCAGATAAACAACCAAGAATATTTATGATGATTTTTTTTTCGTTAATGTTAATAAACATGAGAAAAGTGAAATTACAGAGATACAGAGATTGCAACTGGAATAAGGTACTAGCTTCAGAGATATGGAGTCTAGGAAAAAAATCCAAGTATCGAGGAGGCAGGCAAAAGTTCAAACATTAAATTCAAATTAAGGTAGAGGAAATTAGTGAACAATTGGTCAATTATAAACATTATTACTAAAAAAGATGATATTACTTATAAATAAACTGAATTATTCTCACTTTAAAATTTTAATATCTAAATAGGACTTTAGAATACTTAGGCATCTGCTTTAGATACATTCAATGTCTAGGCGCTCCTTAGAGACTAGACTCTCTGGCCCTTTTTCTTGTCATTTGATGTGAAGGCCAGATTATAAGGAATGGAGTGGCTTTCTCAATCCATATACATTTTCATTCAATGTGTGAGATGAAATGAGATACTAGCTTACAGGTTCAGAAGAACTTTAAAAACTATATATGTGTGCATTTTTCTTATTCAATGTACTACATAAAAACTCTTAAACTGTATAGAAAATAGAGATTATAGACTGTTGGAAAGAAACAAAAAATCATTCATAATTCCATCTACCAATGACAATGGTTACCAATATATTGGCATAAATCCTTTATTTTAAGAACACACACACACCTCCCTCCCCACCCACACATACACATATACATTGATAAAAGAGGGAACTTGCTATGTGCATTTTCACAGTCACATTTTTATTCTATAATTTCAGTTCATAATAATATTTAAACCAAATGTATTACTCATGACATACAACAGTACACTAGTGTGACCTTGAAAATCCAAAAAAGTCTTAGACATGGCTGAGAGTTGAGTAACATTGACTCATGTTTACCAGTGGAATTGTATTTCTTCTCTAACCATATTCCTTATCTGCAACTTCTGTCCAGATTAAAAAGTTAAAGTAGAAAAATTTTAAGTAATGTCTTCTTCTTCTTCTATTTTATAACACCTTCATATTATTTCCTTAATGGCATTTGTTATAGTTTGCAATTGTGTATCTTAGTTTTTGTTTTAAATTGGTTATACTCATTAGGCAGTAAACTCCAGGAAGGCAAGAATGTTATCTGCTTTTTTTCAGCTCTTTTAGGTTCTAAACAAACATTGACATATAGTAAGAGTTTTGTAACTAGTTGTGAATTCATCTGTATAAAGAAACAATATCCAGGCCATATATACACAGAGGCAAACATACAGAGAGAAACATGCTTAACATTGTATCAATAAGTAATATTTTAAATGTTTGACTTTTGTGAATAAAATGCATATCTTTCAAATCTTGTTTTTTCCATTTACATATAATTTCATTGCACAAAGAAGTAACACTGGTTAGTAATTACACTTGTAGTTATTGTTACTGTTATAATCTTGGAGCTCAAATCCTAAATCACAATGGTTGATTACAAATCCTACCTCAGCCATTAATTTATTAGGCCATGTACTTAACTGTGTCTAAGTTTCCTCGTCCGCAAAATGAGGATAACACCAGTAGCCATCTTATGAGAGTTACTGAAGATTAAATGAGATAAAACATGTAAAACACTTGTATACTAATTGTACTTACTATATATTAGTGGTTATTTTCACTATTAATACCATCTTTATTATTATTTGGAATACATCTGCATGACATAGACTTATGAAATTTGAAAGGGAATATACCTGTAAGAGACAGAAGAAGAAGAATGAATATTTATGCCTAATAATATTTATGCAAAGCGTCCTGCACTTTGTGGGGCACTTTATAAATATATTATCTCTGTTTTACCCTTGAGAATAATATGGCTCAAAAACCTTAATTTTCTCCCAGGTTCATCATTAATCACCTTGACAAATATGCATGCCTATATCACAGGTTCCTTTCTTATGGGATTGTTTATATTTGCCCTACATTGCCATATTTTTCCTGTTTATTCTGTATGAGAAATGGTACTGCCTCTCTCAGCCACCAGGAAGAGTCCACTCAGCTGCTGCCTCCAATCATAATCATTGCGTTCATGCATTGGTCTTATCATTTGCCGTCATGATGAGTCTAGGTACTTACAGATCAACTACTCTGCTTCACCATGAACTACTTGGACTTTCACTTCACCGCACATAGACGGTGCTTATTAAATGTTAAGTGGGAGGAGAAGCCAAGGAGCAGGAGATATAGA
Source organism: Cacajao melanocephalus (assembly GCA_963573385.1). NCBI lineage: Eukaryota > Metazoa > Chordata > Mammalia > Primates > Pitheciidae > Cacajao > Cacajao melanocephalus. The sequence goes on along the minus strand of CAUYLG010039408.1, from coordinate 62,230 downwards.
GAGGAGTGAATGAAAGTCGGGACAGTGCTGTGTGACTCTGACTCTAAAACTAGTGAGGCAGGCATTGGACATTCCTCTCAATTCAGTACTGTATTCCCTTAGTGTTATTCATTTGAAATTAGCTTAGATGATGACAAAGAAGCTGTTTGGGCATTTAATTTTCTCTTGGTACTTTTGAAATTGTGTTACCTTTTTGTGGGTAAAATTAGCCACTGTGTTTGAAACTTCATTACTTGCTTTGCTGTAATTATGTCACAGAAGAGAGCAGGATAGAGACCAACGAAAGCAGTTTTTTCAGATTATTTTTTCTAATTAGTAGAACAAAATATGTTTGTTGAAGAAAGAATAGAGAAAATTAAAATAACTAAAGTAAGAAAATGCGTTTATCCCATTATCCAGAAATAAGTGCCTTATAATATATATGTATATATTTTCTTCCTAAACTTTTTCTTTTCTTTCTATTGAAATTTACAACCAAAACATATTTTTGCCCCTTATTTCTTAAACCTTAAAGGGTAACAATTTCTTTATTATAAAACATTAATTTGAGATAGTACATAGAATTTTTTTTTTTTTTTTTTTTTTTTGTAAATCTCCGAAAGGAGAAAGAGTGTACCACACACGAGAAAGTGAAAATCTAAATGTGAGTTGGAAATGAAGACAAGGGAGTGGCAACAAATAGAGCTAGAGACGAGACTATTCAGGGCATGGAGGCCAGGTCAGAAGTTTCCAATTTTATCCTAAGGGCAATTGGAAAGACCAAATGTTTTTAAGCAAGGAAGCCATCTGATCATATCTGCATCTGAGGGAGGCTGAGTAGACGTGGGAAGACCAGTTAGGAAGTAAGTGCAGCTACTTTGAACTAGGATGGTGGCGTCAGATGAGCAAGAGTCAAAGTGTAAGGAGTACTTGAAAAGAGGCAAATGGCAAGACAAAAAGAGGAAGAAGGAAAGTGAGAATGCAACATGTACAACCTCACTGTACTAATAACTAGGGAAATGCAAACTAAAATGCCTTTTTTGTTTTATTGGAAATAAAAAAGGACCATTTATTACTATCAATTATTGGCTATAATGTGAGAAAGCTGATCTTGTTTGTACTTGTATGATGAGAGTGTAAACTGTACCACCATCACCACAGTTCTGTGAACACCGGTGGAAGGCACGAAAATCCTGGGCCAGAGATAAATTTAGTTTATTATTCATAGCAGTAGCAGCAACCAGAATAATCAGCTTTTTTTCACTAGTTCCTCAAGCCCCAGTTCCCACAGGACAACACTAAGGGGGCCAGATAACACCTGCCTCTGCAATGGTTTGCATCATAGGAGAACTCTGAGCTTAGGAGAAATACTGTTACACTTAAGAGTTACCATGCCTTCCCCTTGCTCTACAGGGAGACACGTTATCTTCCAAGGCTGTTCACTCTACGTCTTTTTAAAAGATAGTATGGAATAAATGATAGACAACGCTTTGCTTGCCAGACACAAAGAAAAGTGACAAATTCATGGAGAATTTCCTCCCAGTACCACTTGGGAATATAATCTGGCAATATCTTTTCAATCTTTATTTCTCTATCTCAAGAATCACTCATATAAGGAACCATGCTTGAATATATTCATTGCAGCACTGTAACAGAAAAAAATGAGAAAGCCCAACTTTAAATAGAAGAAACTCTAACAGAGGGATATATATACTGTGTTATTTTGGGCATTAATTAAAATGAATCAAATTGATGTATATACAAAAATAGCTTTCCAGGACATGTTTTTGCCTGAATAAATCAAATTTTAGAGTGTGTTACAATTTTTTTCATAAAAATTGATATACAAAAGTGGTATGTTTCAAATTGAACTGGTACATATATAAGAATTAATAAAAATTTGAATATATTTCATAATTAATGTTACCTCTGTGTAAAGGAAGATGCCCAAGAATTAGAAGTGATGATGAAAGGACATTGTTCCCATTTTTTATGATGTACATAGTCATGTAAAATGTTTAATTTTTTTAAGTTAATTGGCAATACTTAGTCATTGATCGATTTGGAAAAGAAGCAAAACAGAGGTGTCAAAAATGGTGAATTATCTAGCTTAATCAGTTAGATGGATGGTAGTGAAATTTGCAAGGACTAGTTACTTTAGGAAAAAAAAAGTATTTTGGGGCTATGAGGACGTTGAGTTAGACTAGGAAGTATTAGATTTGGAGTATTTATGAGCATTCAAATTCAGATGTCAAATGAATGATTTGATGCTAGGGCTTGAAGTTTAGAAAACAGATTTACTCTAAGCTGGAGATTAAACTGTGTAGCTCATATGTAAGATGATGGCAATCGAAGTCGTACTGGTGAATGAGAATTTCTAAGGAAAAGGCATAGTGAAAAGATGACTCAGGACAAAGCCTTGCATAATTACATCCTTTAATTTTCAAGTACAGTGAAAAGGGAGGGCAAAGAAGAATAGGAGTAAGTGTCCAGAGATGTAGAGGAACACAAAACTTGGGAGTAAATATCACAAAACATCAGTGTAAATATCACATAGCAGAGGCTAAGGAAAGAGACTTCATGAGGAAGTAATGGACACACATTTCAAATACTGCAGCAATAGCTATTAGGATGATAAAGTCTTTTGATTTTAGCAGCATGGAGAGATGGGACCTATAAAATTAAAATGATACAGTTTCATAAAATGTTGGGGAAAGGAGCCAGATTTGAATAGATTGAGGTGTGAGTAGGAGGAGAACACAGTGAAGAAACCTATAAAGATGTTTGATTGTGAAAGAATACCTTCACCTGGGAAAGGTTGTAGTCGCAGCGGAACATAACATTTACAGAGGTATTCTTTGAAGAAGAGAATTGCAAGTGGATTAATATATTCAGATGGCAAGGATACAGTGGAGGGGGGAGTGCATACAAAAATCAGAGAAAGGTGGGTATATAAAGCAGGAAGGGATGGGTTTGCTGTATAAATACAAAAACAGAGGTGTCATACATCTATGGTAACAAGAAGCAGAGAGGAAAGGTAGGTGCTGGTTTATGTAGATTCTTAGATGGTGGGCTGCTGAAGCAATGCCCATTGATTTTCTCTGCATTTGGTGATACAATAATCTCTTGAGGTGAGAAAGATTTGAAGAGAGGGGCATAATCCTTGTGTTGTTGGACGTGTGAGACTTGATGTTGTGGAGACTAATGGATTGATGATCTCCACCATTCTCACCCCACCACAGTGATTCATTCTGAAAATCAGATGTACGTTGAGACTTTGGATTGAGCCAAGTCACATTAAAGCTCTGTTGTGATTCTGGCAACATATTAAAACGCTGTTATTTTCCTGGCAATGATATTTAGAAGTAGGATTTTAAACTGCAAAGTTAAATGTCTCCAGATTATGCGCATAGATATGTAACTAAACTGAAAGGACAAAGCAACCATCACACTGGAGTGCTATCTGCTAATTAGTCTTGAAGAGTTGGCTGGCTGCCTGTGGGCCTGAAATGAATTCCTGCTTGCCTTTGTATTGCGTTAAAGAGTCAGGCATTTGCCCCCAGTAACGGAGGCATCCCTACTTCTTGCTTGGCCATTGCTCCACCAGATGTATCATATAAATACTCTAATGCATAGTGGTGGACTAGGAACATAGGAGATAATCTGATGCAGGCAGATGCTAGCAGTCAAGATTACTCAAGCTGTATTGAAATTTCCTTTGCACCTGGCACTGTAGGTGTTAGCCATGCCAGTTCAATCCCCCCAACACAGATGTTCTTGTTGTACCACTTGGTATGTATAACATTTAGGTTTCTGTTCAGCTTTGCCACAGTACACATAAATACTGGAATCCAAAGACCACCCATTTATTAGTGCACCTGCATCTTCAACCAGATTTCTTTCATTCTTTTCAATGAATGCTCAACATTTAAAAAAAAAAAAAAAAAGCCATAGGGTAAATAACCTTTTCAGTTTGCCAGATAGCTTAACAAAATGATAATATAATGATAAAATAACAATTCCAGAGTCCCCCATGCAAATCCTCTAAAACAGTGTTGCCAAAACATGAAAATAAAGTGAACTCTGCTTAATAAAAAGGATATTTTATTAACTTACGTCTTAAGCTTTTCTTTATTTCTTATTAGGGAATAGATAGATAACTTAAGAAGTTATTTTTTCCCAAAGATAAATGCTCTTTTTTTTCTTCAAATGGGAGATTGGTAAAGCTTACCTCTTAAGGGACAGATTTTGCTGAATGTGAACCTCTGGAGCCCCCATTTTAAATTAATAGGAGTGGAGCTCTGTGCAGCTGAAGACTGCATTTGACCTCCTGAATATAGGATAAAAAAGCCTTTGGAAGGAGGCAAGATCATTACTCCAGAGAATAGCCTTGTGTAGTTGCTGTCCTACTGAAGTGGAGAAAGGGCATCTAAATGTTTTGATCTTGTTTTTATAGTTGCAAACAGTGTCTGTATCTTTCCAAATACCCCATTTTGTAGTATATCTCTCTATGAAAAGGAATTTCAATGCTACTTAATTTTGGTTTGGGGGAGATGGGACTGACTTTAATTATTCATTTGAAGCAAATAAATGTTTAAACATGAGATAAAATTTAAAAATTGATGAATGGTGATGGTTTTTAAAGTTCGTTTGGCTTTTTTTTTTCTATCAGTAGTAATAGTTACTCAGGCTTATACTCAAGTCCTCAATACATAAGCACTGCTTATTTCCCACTCAGCATTAAGCTATAATTGTATTCTGTTTGAGACATGTGCACCGTAGAAAAAAAGATAAATGATGTATGCAAGTATGTTGATATTACTCCAGTAATTTAGTAAGTCATTGTATATAATATATAGGCTACCAAGAAGCTAGTCAATTCGGAAATGGAGTAAAAAGAAGAAGAGAATCTAAAAGGAAGGAAGTAAAAAGGATAAATCCAAAAAAAAAATAAAAAATAAACTAGCTATTTTCAGGAGGCTATGAATATTCTTTTGTTTATTTCTAACAACTTTTGGATCCCTCGTATCGGACTGAAAAAAACACTAGCTGTGTTTTCAGTGAGTAAAGAATCAAGCTAGCTGCAGAGGCTACCTAGTACTCCTATATTTCAAAACTAAAGAGAGAAGGCTAGAATGCAGAAAAATAAAGAAGGGAACCAATAAAGCCAGTTCCTTTAACTATTGTAAAATTAATGCAACTATTCTCATTTTGAATTCTTTTAACACAGAAATACTGGTATATGTGCACACACAAACAAAGAAACATAAATGCATAACACAGAGGAAAGAAGGAAGAAGAAGATGTATACAGAGGAGAAATTGAGGTTGTTTACAATCCCTTGCAACCAGCAAAAGGGATGGAAACTGTTTGAAGTAGAAGCTGAACCCCCATTAATCCTTTCTGCCTCCGACTTCAAACATGAAGATTAAATAGAATATATTTCTTTATCCTAGACTGGTCTTTGTTTTCTTCAAGTTTTTAAGACCTTCTGATATAGCACGTCCACCAGCAGTTTAAAAAACCTGAATACTAGTACCCACTATTCCTGTCCCAGCCTTGAAATATTTTTCAAGCTCAAGTAAATGTTTTCTTTTAATAGGTAACAGTATTAGCAACTATTAAAGGTCTGTCTTTGGCCAAGCATAGTACTAAGTGTGTTGAATATACTCTTTCACTGGATATTTTATTTTATTTTACAAGAGAGACAGGTGCTCACAAAGATTAAATACTGTTTTCAAAGTCACACAGTAGCTTAAGGAGCAACAATCTGGACCCAGAACTCATAAAAAGCTTGCATGTTTAATCACTGTAAAACTTTACTGAGAATGTCATAGAGTAGAGCTTTACAAACAAACTTCTGTGGAAGTTCATCTACAGAGTTCTGTAGATGCTGGTTCAAGGATCAAATGAGAAATTGTGCTGACAAGTTATATATAATTTTTGGGGTTATTCATTTTAAATTTTTTTTAGTTCACTTTGAAGACGGAGTATTGGAATCCATTTCTTTCCCCTCTTTTGTTCCAAATTTATACACTCATCCTCATGGCTTTTGTGCCCTGGTTCCCAAGTACAATAAAGCAGTAAAAAAAAGGTTGCCACCTTAAGATGAAAATCATAGTTTTATTTTGACACATATATCAGTCAGGATTTTTACTTGTAAACAACAGAATCCACTTTCATTTGTGGGAAGAGAAAAGGAACATATTTACTGATATTAGTTACCCCCACAATCTTTCCAAAGGACATATAACTCAGCTTAAATGCCATACAAGCAGGAACGACTCACAGAGTACATTGCCTGGCATTCCCACAAGTAACCTTAATGTCTCTGCTTCTGTGCATGAGTCCAACACCTCACCATAGAGAAGCTGGGCACAGGCTGCTACCCCTAGGACTTCAGACCCCATGCCCTCAGAGAACAGAACATCTCCCTGCCATTCTGGCCAGAACTATTTCTGCCTGGTATCTCCTTCTTCAAGCCACGGCATTCCAAGCTCACATCTCATATCAGTGCACCTGATCGGCAAAGCTTAGGTCACGTGTTGGCAGATTACACTTTGAAAGATCCCACACTGAGGAATCACACATGATGGCTCACACTCTGATAGATTACAGTCTGAGGTATCAGGTGCTATCAGATCATTTGCCAATGGATCACATGCTGATAGATCACATGTTGACCCCAAAGCAGGCAGAGGGAGAGAGCTTCTTCTGTAGACGTCTAAAGGGCAGGGTTCCTATTCCTGAAACTGTCGGGCAGTTTCCTTAAAAAATGTTGGGCAGCAAGAAGCATGACCAATAATCTCTTCAACTCCCAATAAGAGGAACAGTATAATAAAAGATTAATTAAAAGTTATTGCCAACATTTATAAATTCCATCTCATAAATTTTTACCCTAATAGTTAGGTTTCTTCACATATCTTTTAATGATTTGCTAATAACTGATATGAGTTGTGCTTTACTATTTATTGTCATATGTAGTACAATCTATCACCTCCTACAGAAAATAGTTCCAATATTAAGTAAATGTTATGCAATGTAAGATTATTTGTATATTAGAGTTTGCTAGATTTTAGCATATATTATTTGATGTTTGCAGGAATCTAATGAGGTAAACAGGATATATGACACTATTTCTACTTTGTGGATAAAGAAACTAAATTTCAGAGGGTTCATATGATTTCTCAGTATCAAAAATCTGATTATGTTGTTTACTGGAAAAAATACGTCAGTGGGGCCAACAGTCCCTTATATAAGTTCGAACTCTTTAACATGATTTATAAGGGTCATAGGCCCATGTATTGCTTGCCTTATTGAGCCTAATATGCCTTTTCTGCCATATGCCCTGAAATTCTATGCTGCAGTCATATTGAATGGTTTCTAGGTAGATTTAAGCACTAGATTTCATCTCATCTTTCGCTGTGCTTTTGCACATGCTGTTTCTCCTCCTGAAACCACCATCACCTCCTTCTTCACCTGGATATGAGTCTCACACACTTCTAGTTGTTGCTTACACATGAATTCCTCAGGCAAATCTTCCCTTAAGATTGGGTAATTTTTTCTTCCTACAAACAATATATCGCCTTGAACTTAGCCTTGTCATAACCACTATCGTGTTTTTCAGTTGGTGTTTTTTGGTTTTGTTATTATTATACTTGAAGTTCTAGGGTACATGTGCAGAAAGTGCAGATTTGTGACACAGGTATACATGTGCCGTGGTGATTTGCTGCGCCCATCAACCCATCATCTCCTTTAGGTATTTCTCCTAATGCCATCTCTCCCCTAACCCCCCAACCCCCCAACCCCCACAGGCCCCGGTGTGTGATGTTCTCCTTCCTGTGTTCATGTGTTCTTATTGTTCAGCTCCCGCCTGTAAGTGAGAACATGTGGTGTCTGCAGTTGATGTTTTCATTACATGTCTTCCTATATGGATTCCACATCTCTTTATATCTCTTTCTATAGACTGTAGTCTCTATACGACATATATTATGTCTGTGTCGTTCATTTCAGTAAAGCCAATTTTTAAAAGAATTTACATTTTGTAGTTAGCATGCAAGTTTTTATTTTGAATATGTGCATTATTCAACTTAGTATCAGCTGGCTGGTGTCATATACCAGAAATGATCTTATCCAAAGTCTGTCGTTTTTCTTGCCTCTATCGACCTATCAGTGAATTGATCTATCTTCTCTAATATATATATATATATATATATATATATGTTAAATATGTATATGTTGAATGGTTTCTAAGTAGATTTAAGCACTAGATTTCATCTCACCTTTTGCTGTACTTTTGCACATGCTGTTTCTCCTCCTGAAATCACCATCACACTAAAATGAGAGGCTGTTTTCACATTTTCCTAGCTATTATACAATCTTTAGAGAGGAAATAGGCCTTTAAGATATCTCAGATGGGATTTACTGATAGGTTGGAGTAATGGAAGCATGAAGGCAGAATTAAGTTGATAATATATATATGGATATATATACCGTATGTATATATAAAATATTATTTGGCTTATCTGCCTGTAGTTTGCCATCCTATTTTAGTAAGCTGTAGTAAGACTCTACTTCCCATGTGCAGTAAGGCACATTCCCTCATTCTGGCCATGTGATTTGTTGCAGAGTACAAGATAGAAGCAGTTGAGAATGAAAGCTCAGAAGATAAATCACAAATGCCTTTTGGGCCAGAAATGAAGTACCCTGGACAGGGACTCGGGTGATTGGAAAGAGCATGCCCTGTCTAAAGGTGAAAAGGTTTATCAGTTGGCCCAATGTCTGATCCTCCAATCTTTGAAGATAGATAGTCTCAGAATCATATGTTTATGTAGAATCCACTTATTTTTTAAAACCTTTAGCAAATACTGAAAAATTTATAACATAATATGGTATCAGCCAAACAATTCTGTGAACCAGATTCAGCCCTCTAGCCAACAGTGTATAACTTCTGCTCCCAGAAGAGGTGATATGAGGTGTCCCCAAGAAAGAGAAACTTTAAAAGGTAAGAAAAGAGATAGGAGAGACGCTGATGGTCCAAGCAAAGAATATGGTTACTGTGGGTGGGTCTCAAGCACAATGTAGATCCACAGCTGCTCCCTGGAAGAGTTTTGAGGAGGTGGAAAGACATTGTCAGATTTGAATGCATCTAGGGGAGGCAGTAATCAGGATGAATCTCCACAAGTTCCCTCAGCCCCACATGGACTTGGCATCAGAATGCAAGCTTATATCACATGAAGACATGGTGACAATATGATACACTAAAATGAGAGACTGCTTTCTCACTTTCCTAGCTATTATACAATCTTTAGAGAGGAAATAGGCCTTTAAGATATCTGAGAGGGGATTTACTAATAGGTTGGAGTAAGGGAAACATGAAGGCAGAATTAAGTTGATTAAGAGGATAAAAACATATATTTCTTGAATAGCTAATGTTGTGGACACATACACACACAATGAAAGCTTATACAAGTGCTTAAAGTGTTGCCAAATAAAAATACATTGACTCATATCAAAGAATTGCCGGAAAATAACTACCAACAATTCATAGTAATACATTTCTTTTTCCCCTAGTATTTATCTACATGAATATACGTTCTCTTCCCATACTCATGACCCTGTTTTTAACATCCCTTTTTCAATGTGGAGAATAATTACTGCCCTGTTGTGACAACACAGGTCTTGGCTATTTTGTAATGTTCCAGAAGCATGCTAAAGTTCCTTTTAACCAGTTGACTCAGCACTTGAACCTTTTAGTGCCAATGGGCAAAGGGCCAATGAAAAGTTTTACAAGACAATTTAGGCTATATCAACTCATCACCAAATCATAAGCCCTATATTTTCTCAGCAGCTTTATGTTTCCCAATTTAAAATGTGAGTAGAGACGTGGACTCATCTAATGGATTGAAGTATGGTTAGTGATTTAACCAGAGATTTCAGGCTAATCATTATCTTGCTCAGATTAATCCATATAGACACACTTAGAAATGTGTCAGGTCACTAAGCTACTTGTAGAACTGTGTAGAATAAGTGCAGTAAATCAGAACAGTTGAAGCTTTGGGCGACATCAGGATTGAACATAGGTACATATATAAGGCCCCTCAAGTTTTCATGTATTCAGATTTTGTGTAGGATAGCAAAGCATATTGAAATTTGTAAACAAAAGCACAGTCCTCATTTTAAAGTACAGTATGTAATTTACCGTAACATAGATCAATGTTTTCATAAATGTTAATCATGATGAAAAACATTAACGGACAATATTTGTAAGTAAAATTATACCAATTCATTTTCTCCTATCTAGGAATGTGCTTGACAGTGAGTGCCATTTTCACTTCTTATTTTCTCAAATAGTTGTCTCTGGGACGCTCAGTTAAAATAATGAAGGAATAAACATCCTGCAATTAATTCACTGGGGGCGGAGAGAATAGGGATGAGACCTAGGGAGCTTTTATCCATGTTATTTGACCAGAAACTTTAGATTATCTAATTATTACAGACTGTCAATTGGCATCAAGGATTTCTTTGCCCCACAGCTACTGAGGTAGATGAAAAGTGGACATCTTTCCAGTGTTCACCAAAATACATCTCATGGAAACAGAGATGAGGTTTTGTGAAGCACTTTGATCTCAATTATCCCATCGGAACAAAGCTCTTTACATTTCCTTCATACTCATGATGTTTTCCATGGCCCTAGTGCATATACTTGCTCAGGGTGTGCTCTATAAAATTCAAGAAGTTGCCATTCATTTAGACCACAGTGTGAATGCTGACCCCTTGAGTTATGCACTATACAACCTGCACAACTGCATGCATGTATCGGCTTGCAGGTTTATGAACGTCTAGGATCAAAAGCTCTTTTTACTTTTGTTACTATATCCTAGCGGGCTAACTTTTATTTAAATACATTAGTGCTAAATATTCTGGTTTTACATGTGTACTCTTCTCTGAACATAGGTAAATCATTGCTGCTTTGGAATATATTCATTATCAGAATAGAAGAGTATACACATGAGGAGAAAGCAAAGTATATATCCATCTTTAAGTTCTACTGTGAATATTGCAGTTTATTATTTGTTCCTGAACAGAATTTTATTGACTAATCCAATTATCATCATAAGGAGATGGCTTATGACTGTTTTTGGTATGTGTCCTTTAACTTATGTGTAGAAAACCTTAGAGGATAGACAAAAAAATAAATACTGAAACTTTTAACTTTTTTGTCTTTTGGCTACTGTTCTTTTTGATACTGGCCCCGAAGCAGAGATTATTCGCACATCTGTTGATTTTTTTTTCACGTTGCACACATTTGCACCTTTTTTTAAAATGTTGACTGAATCGCTTAATTGTAGACGAGCATTCATTTTAATGTAAATCTTACAGTATTACATGAGTGAATGTATGAAAATAACTTGGAACAGTTTAAATTGGGCAGAATTCTGCTTTGATCATAATGTGCCTCTTCAGCATTAAAATAAACTTGCAACATATGCTGAAAAACATGTGTAATAAGTGCCTCTTGCATGGTGACTTATCTGGAAAAAAATAAATCACTAATAGAATTCAAAATTCATAAAATACTTTGACAACTAGAAACGTGAAAATATGATTAGCATCTTACAGTAACATCAGTACCTGGCTATTTCTGTTTCAAAGAAGGAGTTTTTTAATTTTAATACTATCAAATTATAATCATTTCTAGAAATATTTGGAAAGAAAACATTTGGTAGGCAGTTCTATAAAATACTTTATTATCTTGTTACAGACTTACTTCTAATTTACTTATACTATTTAAAAGATACCTAAGAATGTAGCAAATTGATTTTAATCTTTAGAGAAGTCAGTAAAAATAATGATGTTATCAGTTTTCTTGAATCATTATCAGGATTGACAAGAATTAGTCATGACAAAGGAGTTTTCAATGGTGTGACAAAATAACAACAGCTTTTGCCCTTGAAAAATACCTTGGTAAGATATTAGTAATTAATGACAGATACCTAAAGGCACTTTCCATAAGTATCCTTACAATGTTGAGAGGAATTATGATATCATGGAAAGAACTCTAGACAGTTGCTGGATTACTATGAGCAAACAATTTATCATCTCTGACTTCTTTCCTCCATCTGTAAAATTGTATCAGTAAGAAATGCTATTGGTTAGAAGTAAAAAAAAAAAAAAAAAGAAAAAATCTAGTTAGTGGTTTAAGCATAAGAATACATGAGTACATTAAATAAGAAAAAAGAGTGGGAAACTAAACAGAGCTAGATAAATATAAGAAGTGATGACTACGTTACAGATAATCCATTAATGGTTACCTTTATCAAAAGAAATACATTTGTCATTTCAAGAAGTGTTCTCTGAAATCATGAGCCATTATTTTGTTCCTAGTTACTACTCATTGTAAGCCATATTTAAAGGTGAGTCTATCCTTTATTGAAGCCTCTTATAGAAGACTGTCAGGAAAGCTTCAAGTATACTTACTATAATACATTATTACTAATTCATCATACGCTTATTGATTATCTGCTCTGTGCCAGGTTATGCATTTGGACATCTGAAAACCAAACAACAACTTCCAAAGAAACATGATATATGATTCTTATCCTTAAAAATGTGTAATTAACTTGGAAATAGTGTTCACATCTACAGATATATATTCACCAGGCAGTCTTCTCTATAGAGAGCTCCATGTGGATATTCCACAGCATCCACTAAACCAGCACATCCAAAATTAAACTTAACATGTTTCCCACTTTCCCACTTGCTTTTCTCCCAGGATTTTGCCTCTTAGTTGGTGACATCATCATCAGCGTGTCTACCAAAACTGAACCCAGGTGGGCACTGCCCGGCCTTCCAACACTCCCCACGTGGCTATTCATGATGGTGTCAGTTCTACCTCTGAAGCAACTTTCACTCTCATGCACCTGGTCACAGCTTACTTTAACCCCTTATTATCTCTCACCAGCATTATTTCAATGCTTGTCTAATTGATCAGCCTGTTGTTTCTTACCGCATTGCCTTTGAATCCATCTGCAATGGTCTGAATGTCTGTGTCTGCCCAAAATTCGTAGGTTGAAATGCTAACCCCTAGGTGATATTACTACAAGTGAGACCTTTGGGAGTTGAGTAGGTCATGAGGGTGGTACCATCGTAATTGTGATTAATGCTTTTATAAAAAGGGACCACGCAAGGATCCCTCCAGCCTTCCATCTTGTGAGGTTACAGGGAAAAGACAGCTATCTAGGAAACAGGCTCTAACCAGACACTGCCTGGTGAGATTCATTCCTACATGAATCTGTTTAGTCCCAGAACTGAGAGAAGTATATTGTTGTTTATAAGTGATCCAGTTTATGGTATAGTTGTATAGCAGCCTAAGTGAATGAAGGTACCATCTTCCACAACTCCCTAAATATCCTTTATAAAATGCAGTCTAACTGCTTCTCTACTTAGAAATCTTAACTACACCCTAGTCAAATATAAGGAAAATCCAAGCTCTCAGGCCCTTCATGGCTGAGACTTCATGACCTACTTTCTCACAACTTTTTAGACTTTCGCTACGCTTCTACAATCCCAACTCTCTCACAACCAACCACCCTTCATAGAGTTAGACACGCTCCCTTTTTGACGATGCTTCCTTACATTATTTTTTACACGTTAGTGCTCTTAAGGAGACCAATAATTTTTATATCTAACTCAGTCACTTTCCAGAGTACCTGGCATACATTGATCTACTAAGCATGTATTGGTGCTCAATGCAACTTTGTTGAATGAAGTAAATGAATAAATGAGCAAAGAAAACATACACAGTGTTATGAAACAATATGTATAACAAAATAAATATGGAGATAAAATATAAGCCAAGAAAATAAAAATTCTTGCCAAATTCCTAATCAAGAAGGAACAAAGAGAGGCAATTAGAAATTCATAACAGCTATGTATAAATGGGGACAGCTTTGGTGGATAACGTGGGAAATAAATGAGTTGCGCTAAAATATTTTTAGTGATTATGCCCAACATGAGGAGTTGTCTCACTAGATAGTGAAATAGCCAAAGTAAAAAGTGATATGTATCATTCTTTAACTGCTAGGTCTCGCACTCGGGGCCACGGTACCTGAATTTCTGACTCTCTCATTGCTGCCTCGTAGTGTAGGTTGAATACCAAAGGGGTCATAAACACATTGTGTTTTTATAACATTTAGCAGAGGGCTGGCAACATAAGAACAAGTATTAAAGGAGAATTCTTACTAAGCAACTTTAAAGAACTAGATTCAGAAATGGGTGAATCCATGTGCTCAATTTATTAAGCAGAATGACTTCCATGTAGGAGGCAGTTGGCCTCCAGAAGTTCTAGAATTATGGCCAGCTCTGAACCTAGAGTGAAATCTGAATGTCTCCTTGTCAATTATTGTACTCAAGGTCTCTGTTTATGCCCTGTACACTGCTGTATACTCAGGAACTAGATTTTTTGTTGTTTTAATTCTTGTTTTTGTAGTTTCTGACATTATAGTAACTATTTGCTACATAAAAAATATTTTGCTTTGCAATACTGTTATCCGGAAAGCTGAGAAATTGCATACTTTGTTATCACTCCTTTTATTTCAGAAATCTTAAAGCCTAATTAAGAGCATCGTTATAGTGCTCTGCCACTTGTCTAGTTATAGTGAAGTTCTGTTCTACTTACTAATTGAATCCCACTGAACCTTTTGCTCTACAATGCCTTATGCCTAGAACACCTGGGCATCCTCTATTTGTTCTATTCCTTGTGGAAATGTGACCAGTGTGGATTTTATTTCTGCCTTTAGGTTCACAGAGAGCCCAATCCTGTCCCATGCAGCCTGCAGAGTGATGACCTAGTTACTCTATCTTCCTTTGATTTCATGGTGGAAATGCTCATATTCTGGTCCTTTCCTGAGGTGTCCAGCCTAATTACATTTCCCATTCATCTGATCCAAATGCTTTCTTAGATCAGACATTTTTATTTGCTGTTCTTTTGTTCTTCTATTCCTTTTTCCTATTCATTCTGCATTCCCCTACCTCTTTAATATTTGTAGCCAAATGTCTTTCATCTGAGCCCCACCACTGTCAATCACTTCACTTCCAATATTTTTCATGCTATTCTCATGGATATGTTGGTCCATCAAAAGTGGAATAGTCACAGAATTTATAATTGTATTATAAATAAAGTTTATTTAGTCTAGCGGAAAAAGAGAATGAGCAAGAAAATTACTATGGAACTGATTGAAACAATGTATTTAATCGCAAGGTAAGGTCAGTAGCATTCCTCTTTTAGAGATACGGTAACTGGGTCCCAGAAAGATTAAATGACTTACCTGAAGTTTCCCTTTAGCTAAATCAGAATATAGGACTAGAAATCAGAACTTCTGAGATATATTTCAGTTTAGTACCTTCCACGTGGACCTTCAGCATAGTTGTACCAAATATTAAATTATTTAAATATTTCTGTAAAATTGGCCTTGTCTTTCCAGGTTCCCCCCATCCTTCCTCATGACCTCCCAGACTTTTCCAGATCCAATACCTAAATTGTCAATGCCAGGTGCCTTAGAGACCTGTGGAACCCTATTTCCTTACAATATCTAGGATACACTTTGGCCAGTACTCTTGCTGACTGTGAAATATTTTGATATCTCCTCTATTTTAATACCATCATGGAAGTAATTCACATATGACCATAAAAATGTCAATAAGAGCTTCAGTTTTTAGCCAGTTTGGCAGCTGGGAAGAGATCAGGTAGGCTTATTTTCTATGATGAAATATCAAGGTATCCTAAGCCATGGGTTCCTCTTCTATAATGCAGTCATTACGTGTGCCGGTTATCTCCCAGACCTGTTTGTTTCATCCTATGGAAATTAGGGCTTGGGGGACTGATTTAGATGTTAAGACTGGCTACTGCTATTGCAATGGGTAGTAAAGTCTTGGGTCTCTGATGCAGGGGACTCATGTATTCTGCCAGCTTCAACAAAGCTGTGGCAGGCCAAAATGTTAGCTTTCAAGAAAGGTGAAATCTCGGATGGTGTATATTTCCCTAATGAAAGTGTCTCTTCTCTACTAAGTTTTCTCTAGACCTCTGCTTTCTAATTTTTCTCACTATTTTCAATACCTGGAACCAAAATTTCTTTTTATTGATAATCTATGCAGAGAAGATCCTTTTTACTTACAACTCAAATTAGGACTCCTACATGAATCTGTTTAGCCCCAAATGCTAATTTCAGTCCTTTGTCAAGGCAAAGGAAAGAACTGAAGAGATGTGAAGGTCAACTCTGAAATATCACCGAATAAGTCATTCTTTCACCCTTTCCCCACATACTTTTAAGTCCAAAATGCATCCCCAGACTCATTTTCCTTGGGCAGATCAGTCTATTTTATGACCTTAGTTAGGAGGCCTCTATCAGAAAGCAGTTATGATTCCATTTGTAACATTTGCTCAGTAATACCTACCTTTTCACCCGATGAATGCCTGTGAGCTTGTCAAACAGAAACCACTAGTAGGTATTCTTTGAAATGTGTATCTCAGCTGTACAATTGTTATTTGAGAAACAGACCTTTCTAATAATATTTTTCCAATGAAGTTGATACTCACTTTGCATTTTTACCTAAAAGAAAAAATAATAGAAAGGTTCTATATGGCTGCTTTAAACTATCTGGTAAAAGTGGCAACCAGTCCAAACACATTAAAATTCTATTTTCCTTTACAAGTGTTTGCTGCAGATGACCCCCACTGATCTTAAATATATTTCTGTATCTGTAACTGAATAGAGGTTTTCCGTACAGCATGTTCTAATGGCACTCTGGCCTTTAGCCAACAAGGCACTGAATAAGGCTATTTTTAAAATACAGAAACTGGGAACAGCTGCAGCAATCAAATTTGATAAAAACAGAGAGGAACTTTGCTTTTTTTTTTTTACGGTTTGTTCAAGTTTAGTCTTCTTTCATAGAACTGCTTTTGTTCTGTTGTAGGAAGGGCTGCAAGTCCAATACAGTGAAGCCCTTTTAAACAAATAACTTTTAAAAGAATACGACTAAATAGAATAATTTTCCTTTGTACCAAGAGTTTCACTGCAATAGTATTTTTAAACTATTAAAAAGGGGATATATCTCTTCTAAGAGGAGGCAGAAAAAGAATCAGGTATATTGGCAAAGTTTGTACTACAAAAGAGGTTTTGGTTTCCCCCACCCCACAAAGCAGCTCCTTGAAAGGGAAGATAAAGTCCTTAGTTTCTCAGTGTTGAAAATCGGAAAGTTTGCATTTGAATCTCTCTTAGGGTTTCAAGTGTGGCTAGAGGTAATGGCACTTTTAATGTCCATTTCTACTTTTCACATTACGATTAATCATGAATGTTGCTGTGTTTTCCAAAAACTAGATTAATATTAGTGCAGTTCCTTTGTAAAGATAAAATGACATGTTTTTTAAAACATCAAGGGAAACTTTTTCACAGAGATTTTTTGTACTTATCTGAGTCCCTCAACTTGCCTATGTACAAGGGCTTTTTTTTTAAATTCAAGCTCTTTGGAAATTTGTCAGTACATGGTTAATACATGGCATAACATAACTAGATACTGAAAATCTCTTATACTGTAGTAAGTTGCAAGTCCTCTCTTCTAAGTGATTTTATGTGTAAAAGATTTCTCTGCGACTTTGTGATCGAAATGACAGTGGAGACTGTATTTCTTACAGGTATCTACAAATGGAATTAATTTTAAAATTCCATCCAAATAAAACTATTTGTGTCAACATTAATTCAATTTAGTAATCCAAGACAGTAGTATAATTCTTTGTCTGGAGACATAAGGTCATGAAATAAAATTACTTCAAAAGAAAGGGTCGGTGGGGGGAGGAGAAGAATATACAAAACAGAAGTATTCAGGTGTATACTAAACTGTACTAACTTAACAGTTAGCTGATTAGATATGATGGTCCATCTGCCCACAATCTGTTTATAAGCTTTAAAAAAAGAAAACTTTAGCAGTCTTTTCTGACTAGAATAATTCTTTCTTTGAGGCATGAGTCAAGAACTGCTCATCTTTAAATGGTGAGGCAATGAGGAAAGTGTCTTTAGTGCTTTCGACAATAACAATCCCTGTCTCAGTTCGTGAGTGAGGGGTCCTCCATCCTGCATTAACAGCAAAACTCCTTAAATACACACACTGTTCTAAGCAGAAACTATGACATTCCTGTTGTGCAGAGCCTTGAACTCAGCGGATTTTCAAGGGTTCTCTGGCAAGTCACCAGACTTCATGATATAATCCTATATTTTTCGGCACCAAACAGTTCTACACGAAGGTTGCTGATATTTAATTCTATTTAGTCATGTAGCCTGTTCGCTGAAGACAAACTGCCAAGACAGTAAGATTTACTTCTGACCAGCAATGCTTTTATGCACAATAACCTCAAATATTACAGAGTCTTTCAATCTGTTGCTAGGCATATAGGACTTCTATGTAACCAGGGTAAATTGGATACCATAAACAGCTCTGTTATACAGGGAAATATTTACCGTAAATCACTTTTACTCATCATCATGTACTGTCCTTAATTTAATTTTCAGCATTAAGTTTATAAGTGAGTTCAAATGCACTACCATGTTTTGAAAATTTTATTTTTTATGTGTTTTTCATATTTCACTGAAAGTAAAATAAAGGGACCATAGAAACATCTCATTATAGTTTATATTTCAAGAAAATAACTGATTTTCACACTGTTTCTGGATATTTAATGTAAAGACTGTGTAGTCATATGTCAAGTAATGTTGGCAGTGCCCTGTATTACACTGCATTTTAAATTAAATATTTGCTTGTTTGCTTGCATTGCTTTTCATTGCTAGGACTGCTCAGTTCTTAAGAGATTAAGAGTGGGTGATCTCCCTGGTGACTTCATCCCCTTAGCTGGCATAAGTGTTAGGGTGCAGGATGCCCCTCCAGAAGCTATTCAGAATTTGCTGACATCAGCCTTCATTCATGAGCGCTTGCTTTGTTTAGTGATGGCACTAATATGAGGAGACACGTGAAGTCGCTTGGTTTATAGAAAAGGGCAGAAGAGGCATGGTGCTGTGAAAACATTCCCACACATACTAACGGCTCATTCACACAGAAAACAAGTGAGAGCCTTCAGTCCCTTCACAAAGCTTAATGAGAGCAAACTGCTTCAAGAACCCAGAAGCACCAGCGTTCATATTCACCACTAGTTTATCCTCAGAAATTCCACTTCCATTTACTGATAATACATGTGGCCAGTGGCAGCAGTGGATTGCTATGGGAAGTCTTTAAACTCTTTCTCTGTGGGTCTTGTCATTGAAATACTTATGATTTCTTCCATTGTGTTCCTGTGATGAAGATGACTTTTCAAGTACGCTATAACACGGTGACTTGCAGGCCCTGAACTGCTACGGTCACAACAGAGAGGTTGTTGACAATATGCTGTACTGTGATTTCTCGTCTTTCCTTATTTTTAGACTCATTTAGAGAAGTTCTGAATTTTAGCATAAAAACAAAGTTATAGTCCGCTCTGGCTGGTTCTTTTCAAAAACTAAATGGTTTTAAAAGAGATGATCAAATCCATTCTTCACAAGTTCTTTTTAAAGTCAGGCTTCCTCTGTGAATGTACGTGTATTTCTGTACATATACCTTAACCACTCATTTTTTAGAGTTCCACAAGGAATGGGAGATTTCACACTGCTAGATTTTTTTTAAATGACTCCTGTTAATCCATTTATGTACCAGATTCTAATCTACTTTTTTTTTTTATTTCAAAAAATTATTTTTACTATTCCACATATAAAAATAAGTGAGATAATGTGGTATTCATCATTCTGTGTCTGGCCTATCTCAGTTAACATTGTGTCCTCCTGGTTCATCTATGTTGTCACAAATGACAGGATTTTATTCTTTTTATGGCTCAATAATATTCCACAGTGTATATATACCACATTTTTTATCCATTCATCTGTTGTTGGACACTTAGGTTGATTCCATATACTGGCTATTATAAATAGTTCTACGGTAGTTGAGAGTACAGATAATCTCTTTTGACATACTGATTCCATTTCTTTTGGATATACATCCAGTAGTGGAATTGCTAGATCATATGGTAATTCTATTTTTAATTTTGGGGAGAACCTGCATACTGTTTTCCATAATAGTTGTGCTAGTATATATTGATGCCAATAGTGTGTGAGTGTTCCCATTTCTCCACAACCTTACCAGCACTTGATTTCTTTTGTCTTTTTGATAACCACCAGTCTAACTGGAATTAAGTAATATCTCACTGTGGTTTTAATTTACATTTCCTTTACGATTAGCGGTACTGAGCGTTTTTTTTCACATACCTAATAGCCATTTCTATGTCTTCTTTTGAGAATGTCTATTAAAGTCTTTTGCTCATTTTTAAAATGGGTTATTTGAGTTTTTTTCCCATTGAGTTGTTTACGTTTCTTTATATATTCTATATATTAACCTCTTGTTAGAAGTATAGTCTATATATATTTTCTCCCATTTTCTAGGTTATCTCTTTACTCTGTGAATAGTTTCCTCTTCAGAAGCTTTTTAGTTCAATATAACTCCATTTGTCTCTTTGTGCTTTTGTTGTGTGTTCTTTTGAGATCTTATTTAAAAAGTCCTTGCCCACCCTAACATCATAAAGCATTGTCCCTGTGATTTCTTCCAGTTGTTTCATAGTTTCAAATTTTATGTTTAAATCTTTAATACATTTTTAGTTGATTTTTGTATATAATATGAGTCAGGGTCTAGTGTCATTCTTTTGCATGTCATTATTGAATTTTCCTAGTGCCGTTTATCGAAGAAACTGTTTTTCCCCCAATGTGCGTTTTTGGCATCTTTGTCAAAAATCTATTGGCTGTAGATGCTGAACATATTTTTGAGCTCTCCATTTGATTCTATTAGTCTATGTGGGTCTGTTTCTATGCCAGCGCCATGTTGTTTGGTTACTATATCTTTGTATAGTGGTATATTTTGAAGTCAGGTAGTGTTACCCTTCCACTTTGTTCTTTTTGCTCAGTATTTCTTGGGCTATTTAGGGTATTTTGTAGTTCTACAGAATTTTATTTTATTTTTCTATTTCTCTGAAGCAGGGGTTTCTAGCCCACAGACCGGTAGGGGTGTGGAACTGGGTCACGTAGCTGGAGGTGAGCAGCAGGTGAGAGAGTGAAGCTTCATCCGTTTTTTAATAGCTGTTCCCCATCACTCGCATTACCGTCTGAGTTCAGACTCCTGTCAAATCAACAGCAGCATTAGATTTTCATAGGAGGTACAATCCCTACTGTTAACTGTGCATGCAAGGGATCTAGGTTGAGCCCTCCTTATATGAATCTAACACCTGATGATCTGTCAGTATCTTTCATCATCCCCAGATGGGACCATCCAGTTGCAGGAAAACAAGCTCAGGGATCCCTCTGACTCGACATTATAGTGAGTTTTATTATTATTGCAATACATAATAAAATAATATATAATTATATATTACGATGTAATAATAATGTTAATAAAGTGCACAGTAAATGTAATGCACTTGAATCATCTCAAAACCACCCTGCCCGCAACCCTGTGGCTGGTCTGTGGAAAAATTGTCATCCCTGAACCAGTCTCTGTGCCGAAAACATTGGAGACTGCTGCTCTGGAGAATATTATCATTATTTTGATAGAAATTGCATCAAATCTGTAGATCACTTCGGTGGTATGGCCATTTAAAAAATAATTCTTCCAGTTCATGAATATAATATGTCTTCCATTTATTTGTGTCTTCTTACATTTATTTCATAAAAGTTTTATAGTTTCATTGTAGAGATTTTTCAGTTCCTTGGTTAAATATATTCCTAGGTATCTAAAATTTTTGCAGCTGTGGTAAAAGAAAGTTTTAAAATTTCTTTTTCAGAGAGTTCATTATTATCATAGGGACATCCTACTTATTTTTCTGTGTTGGTTTTGTATACTGCAACTTTAGTGAATTTATCAGTTTGACTAGTTTTCGGTGGACTCTTTAGGGTATTCTGTATGCAAAAAATTATACCATCTACAAATAGGGACAATTTGACTACCTCCTTCCCAGTTTAGATGCCTTTTATTCTTCCTCACCAACTCTAGTGACCTTTCCACCATCAGCAGGCTTCTTGTCCAATGCTTTGATGACACCCACAGCAACTATCTTTCTCCTATCACAAATAGCCAGATGACTCAGATGATAGTCAGAAAAGCTCTCAACACGCATAAGCTTGCCAGAAACCATATCGACAATGGCAGCATCACCAGACTTCAAGCATTTAGGGCCATCTTCCAGCTTTTTACCAGAATGGCAATCAGTCCTTTCCTTCCGCTCAGCAAACTGGCAAGCAATGTGAACTGTGTCACAATCCAGTACAGGGACATAGCCTTTACTGATTTAGCCTGGTTGGTGCAGAATAGTCACCTGAGTAGGGAAGTCATTTGTTTCCGTTGGTGGGTCATTTTTGCTGTCATCAGCAATGTTGGCATAGTGAACATCTTTGACAAGGACATCCTTGACATTCAAGCCCGTTTTGTCCCCCAGAAGAGTTCCACTCAAAGCCTCATGGTGCATTTCAACAGACTTTTCTTCAGTTGTAATGTTGACGGGGGCAAAGGTAACCCAATCACCACTTAGCACACAAAAAGAGTACCAGAATCACCAATTCTGTAGAATCACCTATTCAGACTAGACATAAGGGCCTGTCAGTTGCATGAGTTGGTGGGATGATGCATTGCAGAGTTTCAAGGAACATAATTCCGCTGACATTGCCATCTTTACAGGTGATATTCCATCTCTTAAACCAATGCATGTTAACACATGGCTCTAGCATACTGTCACAATTCCAACCAGAAATTGGCACAGATGCTACTGTGTTGGTATTGTAGCCAATTTTTTTAACTTAAGTTTCTGCTTTCTTAATTATTTCCTTGCATATTTTCTAACTGTAGGGTGACTTAGTGGAATCCATTTTGTTAACAACAATAACTATTTCACACCCAGTATGTAAACCAGAAGGGCATGCTCGTAGGTCTGTTCATTCCTGGAGATACCAATTCAGATTCACCAACACCAGCAGCAACAATCAGGACAGCACAGTCAGCCTGAGATGTGGCTGTATTCATATTGTTCACAAAGCATCTATGTCCCAGGCTATCAGTTATGCTCAAGTAGTACTTGCTGCTCTGAAATTTCCAAAGAGTATCAATGGTGATACCATGTTCAGGTTTGACTTTAAGTTTATCCAGTACCCAGGCATACTTGAAGTAGCTTTCTTATCTTAACAGCCTCTTTCTCAAAATTTTCCATGGTTCTTTGGTCAGTCCCACCACATTTGTAGATCAAATGGCCAGTAGTGATGGACTTGCCTGAATCAGTGTGTCCTTTTTTGACAATGTGATGGAGTCTTTTTCTTTCCCAGTTGACGTTAGGGATGGTTTTCATGACTCTGGTGTTCTGGTGGCAAATCTATTGCAAATACAGTTGATATCAGCTTTAGTATCTCCTATTTCATTCTTGATTCTTTTTTTTAAATTTAGCCTAGCTAATGATTTGTTGATATTTCTTTATCTTTTCAAAAAACAAACTCTTCATTTTGTTGATCTTTTGGATTTTTGTTCTTAGTATCAGTTTTGTTAATTTCTGCTCTGAGTTTTATTATTTCCTTCCTTCTGATAATTTTGGCTTTAATTTGTTATTAAATCAGTAACTAGTCCCAGGTCTTTGAGGTGCAGTTAGATTGTTTCTTAGAAATCTTCTTTTGTGATGTAGACATTTATTACTATAAATTTCCCTCTTAGAATGGGTTTTATTATGTCTCGTGGGCTTGGTGAGATGTGTCCCATTCTCATTTGTCTCAAGAAAATTTTAATTTTTCTTTCAACTTCTTCACGGACCCATTGGTTATCTAAAAGAATGTTGTTTAACTTGAATGTATTTGTTACATTTCCAAAACGTTATTTTGTTAATTTCTAGTTTTAGACGATTATGGCCTGAAAAGATAGTTGATATGATCTCTCTTCTTAAATTCGTTTAGATTTTTTTTTTGTGGCCTAATATGTGATTCACCCTGGAGAATGTTCCATGTGCAAATGAAAAGAATATGTATTCTAGGGCTGTTGGATAAAATGTTCTGTAAATGTCCGTTAGGTCCATTTGGTCTATGGTACAGTCCGCTGTTTCTTTGTTGTTATCTTCCCAGTGTCGAAAGTGGGTGTAGTTCCCTACTATTTTGTATTGTGGTCTATCTCTCTTTTTAGATCTAATAACATTTGTTCTATATATTTGGGTGCTTTACTGTTGGTTGCATATATATTAACAATTGTTATATCTTCTTGTTGAATTGATCCCTTTCTCATTATAAATAATGACCTTCTCTGCCTCTTTTAACAGTTTTTGACTTAAAATCTCTTTTATCTGATATACATATGGCTTACTCTGTTCAATTTTGGTTTTTGTTTGCATGGAATATATTTTTACATCCCTTTGCTTTCAGTCTGGCTTTTTTGGTGAGCTGAGTCTTTTTTTAAGTAGTATAAAGTTAGGTCTTATTTTATTTTATTTTGCCTATTCAGCCACTCTGTCTCTTAATTGGAAAATTTAATCCATTTATATTCAAGGTTATAATTGTTAGATAAGGACATACTTCTGCCTTTTTGTTAATTATTTTTTCCTTGCAGATTCCTTGTTTCTTTCTTCTTCTCTTGCTGTTTATATCTGTGGTTTGGTGGATTTCTGTGGTGCTAAGCTTTATTTATTTTCTCATTCTTCTTTGATTGTCTTCTGTACTTTCTTTGTTTGTGGTTACCAGAGGCTAACATAAAGAGTCTTGTAGTTAGAATCGACTGTTTTAAGATGATGGCAACATAAAATTACTCTAGATGGTTTTCTTTCTCCTCTAAAATTTACATTTTTGTTGACATAATTTATTTCTTTATCTGTGGTGTGTTCCTTAGCTATTTATTGTAATTTTTGTTTTTGACCATTTGACTTTAAACGTTCTTACTAGAGGATTGAAAGATGTATGTAGCACTCATAACACTGGAATATTATGAATCTGATTTATTAACTTTCAATTACTGGTAAGTTTTATACTTTGATTTGTTTCCTGTTAGTAATTATGGTCGTTTTGTTTCTATTTGCAGCACTCTCTCAAGCATTTCTTGTAACACCAACTTTATGGTGATGAATTAATTCCCTTAGCTTTTTCTTATCTGAGAAGATTTTTATTTCTTCTTTATTTATGGAAAAAATATATTTGCTTGATATAACATTCTGACTAACAGCTTTTATTTCTTTCAGCAGTTTGAATATCATCCCATTCTATCCCAGCTGTAAGGTTTCTGCTGAGAAATCTGCTAATAGTGTAATACAGATTCCCTTATAAGTAACTTGATGCTTTTCTTTTGTAGATTTTGAAATTATTTCATTGTCTTTGACTTTTGAGAGTTTGATTATAATCTGCCTCAGAGAGAATTTTTGGGGTTGAATGTAATTGGGGATCTTTTAACTTCCAGAATCTGGATGTCCATATCTCTACCCATACTTGGGAATTTTTTAGCTATTATTTTGTTAAATACATTTTCTTTGCTTTTCTCCATCTCTTTCCCTCTGGCACTCCTATTATGAGAAAATATATTTACTTGATGGTATTCCATAAGTCCTGTAGGCCTTCTTCATTCTCTATTATTATTTCTACTTTCCCCCCACCTCTTCTGGCTGGGTTATTTCAAAAGACTTCTCTTGAAGCTCATAAATTCTTCTCCTTCATCTTGTCTGTTGTCAAAGCTGTCAATTATATATACTTTTTTCATTTCTCCAATTCTGCTTGGTTCTTTTGTGTGTGTATATATATATATGAAATAAAAAGATATATATATATCTTCCTTAAATTTCTCATTCAGATCATGAATTGCTTTTCTGATTTTATTGACTTGTTTCTCTGTGTTCTCTTACATCTTGCTGTTTCCTTAAAATTATTATTTTGAATTATTTTTCAGACATGATATGAATGTCTTTTTGGGGGGTATGTTATTGGAGGCATTTTGTGAGTGCCATGTTTGTTTGCTTTTTTATGTTTCTTGTGTCCCCACATTTATATCTGTGAATCTAATTGAATAGTCACTTGTATTCAACATTACTGAATAGCTTTTGTAGGGATAAATGTTTTCCTGTAGATGGGTCCTGGGGTTAAGTGTGGTGCATTGGCTTTAGCTGTAGGTCGACTCAGTACTGTGGTCTTCATGCAGTTTCTTCAGCTTTAATCCTCATCAGCGATACATATGATTGCCTTAGTGGTCTAGATTGCAGGAGTTTGTGATGGCAGCAGTGTAGTTTTCCTGAGGACAGGAACACTGGGCTGGTGGTTGGACCTTGTGGCAGTCTTTCTGGGAAAGCAGAATTGTCAGTGGACCAGCTGTTGGACCAGGCATGAGAGCAGTGGTGCCAGGCATTCCTGCAATAGTCTTTGCAGGGAAATGGAACCACCACCAGACTGGCCGGCTGCCTGGGCTCTGGTGTATACAGGTATGGTGATGCCAAGCAGGCTTATAGCTGTCTGTCTAGGCAAGTGAGGCTGCTGCTGAACCAGCTGTTGGGCAAGGCAAAGGTGCATTTGAGTACAGCAGGGCCAGGCTCTTAGCCTTCTTATGGAGATTCTTCAGAGTATTCTTCATACATTACCCCACGTAGTATTATAAATGGGAGCTTTGTATTTTATTTTAATTTTGTGATGACATTTGAAATTATTTAGTGGTAGGATTGTTAGCTGGACTGTTTTAAGGTATTATGTATGTATGCCTTTGTAGTACTTTTTTCTCTTCCATCACTGACAAAATTTATTTATTTTTCCGTTAGTTATTGGGATCCAGGTGGTATTTGGTTACATGAGTAAGTTCTTTAGTGGTGATTTGTGACATGTGGTGCACCCATCACCTGAGCAGTATACACTGCACCATATTTGTAGTCTTTTATTCTTCGCCCCCCTCAAGCTCCTCCCCTAAAAGGAAGATACATACAAAGTCATTCTTATGTGTTTGCATCCTCATGGCTTATCTCCCACATATCAGTGAGAACATATGATGTTTGGTTTTCCATTCTTGAGTTACTTCACTTAGAATAATAGTCTCTAGTCTCATCTAGGGCACTGCAAATGCTATTAATTCATTCCTTTTTATGGCTGTGTAGTATTCTATCCTATATATACACCACAGTTTCTTTATGTGCTCATTGATTGATGGGCATTTGGGTTGGTTTCACGATTTCGGAATTGTGAATTGTGCTGCTATAAACATGCGTGTCCCAGTATCTTTTTCAAACAACGACTTCTTTTCCTCTGGGTAGACACCCAGTAGAGGGATTGCTATATCAAATGGTATTTTTACTTTTAGTTCCTTAAGGACTCTCCACACTGTTTTCCATAGTGGCTGTGGTAGTTTACATTCCCACTAGCAGTGTAGAAGTGTTCCCTATTCACTACATATATGCCAACATACACTGTTTTTAATTTCTTGATTATGGCCATTCTTGCAAGAGTAAGATGGTATGGCATTGTGGTTTTGATTTGCATTTCCTGATCATTAGTAATGTTGAGTATTTTTTCATATGTGTGTTGGCCATTTGTATATCTTCTTATGAGAACTGTCTATTCATGTCCTTAGCCAACTTTTCGATAGAGTTGTTTGGTTTTTTTTTTACCAATTTGTTAGAATGTATTGTAGATTCTGGTTATTAGTCCTTTGTCAGATGTATGGACCCACTCTGTGAGTTGTCTGTTAACTCGGCTGACTGTTCCTTTTGCCATGCAAAGCTCTTTAGTTTAATTAAGTCCCAGCTACTTATCTTTGTTTTTAATGCATTCATTTTTGGGTTCTTGCTCATGAAATCCTTGCCTAAGCCAATGTCTAGAAGGGTTTTTCCAATGATGTCTTCTGGAATTTTTATAGTTTCAAGTCTTAGGTTTAAGTCCTTAATCCAGCTTGGATTGATTTTTGTATAAGGTGAGAGATAAGGATTCAGTTTTATTCTCCTACATGTGGCTAGCGAATTATCCTAGCACCATTTGCTAAAAAGGGTGTCCTTTCCCTACTTTATGTTTTTGTCTGCTTTGTCAGAGATCAGTTGGCTGTAGTATTTGGGTTTATTTTTGGGTTCTCTATTCCGTTCCATTGGTCTGTGTGCCTATTTTTTTACCAGTGCCATGCTGTTTTGGTGACAATGGCCTTACACACTACCTTAAAATCAGGTAGTGTGATGCCTCCAGATTTGTTCTTTTTGCTTAGTCTTGCTTTGTCTATGCAGCTCTTTTTTGGTTCCATATGAATTTTAGAATTGTTTTTTTCTAATTCTGTGAAGAATGATGGTGGTATTTCGATGGGCATTGCATTGAATTTGTAGATTGCTTTTGGCAGTATGGTTATTTTCACAATATTGATTCTACTCATCCATGAGCATGGGATGTGTTTCCATTTGTTCATGTTGTCTACGATTTCTTTCAGCAGTGTTTTGTAGTTTTCCTTGTAGACATCTTTTGACTCCTTAGTTAGGTATATTCCTAAGTTTTTTTTTTTTTTTTTTTTGGTTGTTGTTGTTTGTTTTGTTTTTTTCAGCTATTATAAAAGGGGTTGGGTTCTTGATTTGATTCTGTGCTTGGTCGCTGTTATTGTATATACAAACTACTGATTTGTGTACATTAATCCTGTATCCAGGAACTTTGCTGAATTCTTTTTAACAGTTCCAGGAGCTTTCTGGGGGAGTCCTAGGGGTTTTCAAGGTAAAAGATCATATCATCAGCAAACAGTGACAGTTTCACTTCCTCCTTATTGATTTGGATGCCCTTTATTTCTTTCTCTTGTCTGATTGCTCTGGCGAGGACTTCCAGTACTATGTTGAAGAGAAGGGGTGAAAGTGGACATTGTTGTCTTGTTCCGGGTCTCAAAGCTTTCAACTTTTCCCCATTCAGTATTATGTTGGCTGTGGGTTTCTCATAGATGGCTTGTATTACATAAAGGTATGTCCCTTGTATACCAACTTTGCTGAGAGTTTTAATCATAAAGAGATGCTGGATTTAATAAAATGCTTTTTCTGGATCTATTGAGGTGATCATGTGGTTTTTGTTTTTAATTCTGTTTATGTGGTATATCACATTTATTGTCTTGCAATATTAAACTATCCCTGCATCTCTGGTGTGAAACCCACTTGATCATGGTAGATTATCTTTCTGATGTGTTGTTGGATTTGGTTAGCTAGCATTTTGTTAATGATTTTAGCATCTATGTTCATCAAGGATATCAGTCTGTCATTTAGTTTTTGGTTATGTTCTTTCCTGGTTTTGGTATTAGGGTGATGCTGGCTTCATAGAATGAATTAGAGAGGATTCCTTCTTTTTCTATCTTGTGGAATAGTGTCAAAAGCATTGGTACCAATTATTCTTTGAATGTCTGGTAGAATTCTGTGAATCTGTCTAGTGCTGGACTTTTTTTTTTTGGTAGGTAATTATTAAATTGCCGTTTAAATCTCACTGCTTGTTATTGGTCTATTCAGGGCATATAATGCTTCCTGATAAAAACTACAAGCGTTACATTTTTTTCCAGGAATTTACCCATCTCTTCTACATTTTCTTTATGTGCATAAAGGTGTTCATAGTAGCTTTGAATGATCTTCTGCATTTTAGTGGTGTCCATTGTAATATCTCCTGTTGCGTTTCTTAGTGAGGTTATTTGGATTTTCTCTCTTCTTTTCTTAGTTAATTTTGCATATGGTCTATAGATTTTATTTATCTTTTCAAATAATCAGCTTTTTGTTTCACTTATCTTTCATATTTTTTTGTTTCAATTTCATTTGGTTCTGCTCTGATCTTTGTTATTTCCTTTCTTCTGCTAGGTTTGGGTTTGCTTCGTTCTTGTTTCTCTAGTTCCATTAGGTGTGACCTTAGAATATCCGTTTGTGCTCTTTCAGCCTTGTCAATGTAGGTGTTTAGGTCTATGAACTTGTCTCCTAGCAGCGCCTTTGCTGTATCCCAGAGATTTTGGTAGGTTGTGTCATTATTGTCATCCAGTTCAAAGAATTTTTAAATTTCCATCTTGATTTCATTTTTGACCCAATGCTCTTTCAGGAGCAGGTTATTAAATTCCCATGTTTTACATGGTTTTGAAGCTTCCTTTTGGAGTTGATTTCCAGTTTTATTCCACTGTGGTCTGAGGGAGTGCATCATATAATTTCAATTTTCTTAAATTTATTGAGGCTAGTTTTATGGCCTATCATATGGTCTATCTTGGAAAAAGTTCCATGTGCTGTTGAATAGAATGTGTAGTCTGCAGTAGTTGGATTAAATGTTCTGTATATATCTGTTAAGTCCATTTGTTCCAAGGTATTGTTTAAATTCATTGTTTCTTTGTTGACTTTCTATCTTGATGACCTGTCTAGTGCTGTCAGTGGAGTAGTGATTTCCCCCACTATTATTATGTTGCTGTCTATCTAATGTCTTAGGTCCATTAATAATTGTTTTATAAATTTGGGTGCTCCCAGTGTTAGATGCATATATGTTTAGGATTGTGGTATTTTCCTGTTGGACAAGGCCTTGTATCATTATATAATGTCCCTCTTTGTCTGTTTTACTGCTGTTGCTTTAAAGTTTGTTTTGTCTGATATAAGAATAACTAGGCCAGGCACGGTGGTTCATGCCTGTAATCCCAGGACTTTGGGAGGTTGAGGCGGGAGAATCACGAGGTCAGCAGATTGAGACCACCCTGGCCAACATGATGAAACCCTGTCTCTATTAAAAATACAGAAAATAGCTGGGCATGGTGGTGCATGCCTGTAATCTCAGCTACTCAAAAGGCTGAGGCAGGATAATCATTTGAACCCAGGAGTCAGAGGTTGCAGTGAGCCGAGATCGCGCTACTACACTCCAGCCTGGCAACATCGTGAGACTCCATCTCCAAAAAAAAAAAAAAAAAAAAAAATTGAATAGCTACCCCTGCTTACCTTTGGTGTTCATTTGCATGAAATGCCTTTTTCCACCAGCCCTTTACTTTAAGTTTATTTGAGTCCTTTTGTGTTAGGTGAGTCTCCTGAGGGCAGCAGAAAGATGGTTGGTGAGTTCTTCACCATTCTGCAGTTCTGTATCTTTTAAGGTACCTTTGCATTCATCAAATTCTTTGTTGCCTGTGTACTTTGTTTCTTTTGTTGTTGTTGTTGTTGTTGGTTTTTAACTTGTATTTTTGTTTTGTAGGTTCTGTGTGATTTATGCTTTAAAGAGGTTCTGTTTTGATATGTTTCCAGGATTTGTTTCAAGATTTAAAGCTCCTTTTAGCAGTTCTTGTAGTGGTAGCTTGGTAATGGCGAATTCTCTCAGCACTTGTTTGTCTGAAAAAGACTGTATCATTCCTTCATATATGATGTTTAGTTTCACTGGATACAGAATTCTTGGCTGATAATTGTTTTGTTTGAGGAGGCTGAAGATAGGGTCCCAATCCCATCTAGCTTGTAGGGTTTCTGCTGAGAAATCTGCTGTTAATCTGATAGGTTTTCCTTAATAGGGTGCCTGGTGCTACTGTCTCACAGCTCTTAAGATTCTTTTCTTCGTCTTAACTTTGGATAACCTGACAACAATGTGCCTAGGGGAAGATGTTTTTGCAGTGAATTCTCCAGGTGTTCCTTGTGCTTCTTGTATTTGGATATCTAGGTCTCTAGCCAGGCTACATAAGTTTTCCTCAATTATTCCCCCCAGATATGCTTTCTAAGCTTTTAGAATCTTCTTCTTCCTCAGGAGCACCAATGGTTTGGTTGTTTAACATAATCTCAGACTTCTTAGAGGCTTTGTTCATATTTTCTTATTCTTTTTTCTTTGTCCTTGTTGGATTGGGTTAATTTGAAGAACTTGTCTTTGAGCTCTGAATTTCCTTCTTCTACTTGTTCAATTCTATTGCTGAGACTTACCAGAATATTTCACATTTCTAAAAGTGTGTCCAACGTTTCCTGAATTTTAGATATTGTTTTTTCTTTAAGCTATCCATTTCCTTGAATATTTCTCCCTTCACTTCTTGTATCTTTTTTTGGATTTCCTTGCATTGCGCTTCGCCTTTCTCTGATACCTCTCTGATTAGCTCAATAACTAACTCCCTGAATTCTTTTTCATGTAAATCAGGGATTTCTTCTGGGTTTGGATCCATTGCTGGTGAACTAGTGTAATTTTGGGGGTTTGTTGAAGATCCTTGTTTTGTCATATTACCAGGGTTAGTTTTCTGGTCCCTTCTCATTTTGGCAGGCTCTGTCAGAGGGAAGGTCTAGGGCTGAAAGCTGTTGTTCAGATTCTTTTGTCCGAGGGGGTGTTCCCTTGATATAGTACTGTCCCACTTTTCCTATGGATGTGGCTTCCTATGGGCCAAACTGCAATGAATGTTGTCTCTCTTCTGGGTCTAGCCACCCCACGAGACTCTACCTGGCTCTGGGCTGGTACTGAGGGTTGTCTGCACAGGGTCCTGTGATGTGAACCGTCTCTAGGTGTCTCAGCCATGGATACCAGCATCTGTTCTGGTGATGTGGCACGGGTGGGGGGTGCGCAGTGGACTCCGTGAGGGTTCTTAGCTTTGGTCGTTTAATGCTCTATTTTTATACTAGTTGGCCTCCTGCCAGGAGGTGGTGCTTTCCAGAGAGAAACTGGTAGTAGGTGGGGCCCTAGAACTCCCAAGATGATATGCCCTTTTTGTTCTACTACCAGGTTGGGTAGGGAAGGACAATCAGGAGGGGCAGGGTTAGGCATGTTTGAGCTCAGACTCTCTTTGGGTGGGACTTGCTGCAGCTGCTGTGAGGGATGGGGTTGAGATTCCCAGGTCACTGGACTTATGTACCTAGGAGGATTATGGCTGCCTCTGCTGAGCCGGGCAGGTTGTCAGGGAAGTGGGGGAAAGCCCACAGTCACAGGCCTCACCCAGCTCCCATGCAAACTGAAGGGCCAGTCTAACTCCCACGGTGTCCCCACCAACAGCCCCGAGTTAGTTTCCAGGTGGAGGGTGAGACAGGCTTCAAAACCTGCCTCCCAGCTATGAAAGAAAAAGTCTTGGTTCCTCCCCGACCTGTGGAGTTTGCACCCTGGATTTGCACCCTTTCTTTAATTCTGGCCAGGAGACTTCTCACTCCATACGAATTGTTACAAAGTTCAGCTAGAAATTTCCTTCTCCTTGTGGAGTTTTACCCCTGCTTCTCTGGCTGCCCTCCCGTTGAATCCCTGTGGGGCCAGGTAGGAATGGCCTGCTAGGGCTCCCGGTGAGCTCCCAGGGCCTTTCTGCTGCTTCCTCTACCCCTGTATTTGGCTCAACTCTGCAAACTGACTCAGCTCCAGGTAAAGTCAGAAACTTCTCCTGCAAATGAACGATCAGCTTCTCTACTTGGGGTGTGTGTTTCCCTTTCCCACTTCCTCAGTTTGGGTACTCACAGTACTTGGGGGGTTTCTTGGTTGCTGCAGGAGCAATCTGCTTCCTTCAGAGGGTCTGCATGTCCTGTCAGGATTGCTGGTTTGTTCTTGCAGTCTACCAAGTCAAAATTTACAATGTGAGCTGCTCTGTCCAGAGCTACAATCTAGTCCTGCCTCCTGTTTGCCACGATGATCCAAGATAACTGGTAACATTTAATTGGTTGGTTCTTACTGTTGTCACAGTAAGTAACATGGAATTTAGAGTCAAGCATACCTAGTTAGAAAACCAGATTTTCAATTTTATGTAAAGACTTGAACAAGTGACATAGTTTCCCTGTCAATAAAATGAGGGGAATAATATTTACCTCAAAGGACTGTTGTGAGTCTCCAGTGGAAAAATGCCTATAAATCCCTTAGCAGGGAGCCTGCTCATAGCAGGCATGTGGTAGATATATTAGCCCTACCCATACTGTTTCTCCTTTGTTAATAGACCTGCAATTGTATTGTAAGTTCCTTAGGGTCCGAAAAGGCTGCCTTTATGTTTTACATGCTTATACTCTGAAACATAGAGGTTGTATTAATAAATTTTTGCTAAAACTCTTTCTACCCACCCCCTTTTAAAATTTCTGTCTTCTGGGTTATGTAGGTCATGGAAAACAGCTATTTATGCTTGAGAGAAGAATATCTAAATTAAGAATCAATTAGAAATAGATGGACATTTTGAAGAAAAATCCTTGAATTACTCACTTTGGTGAATGGGTTTCATATGTTCATTGGCTTTTTAAGTTTATTCTTAGTCCTTAGACACATTTCATATTGTTGCTGGATAAATGAAAGATCACTGGAAGACATACAATCTACAAACATTCGAAAGGTACAACTTCGTAGCTAGCCTGGTCTTACTATGTCCAAATAATGACTCAATAAATATCAATATAATTAGCAATTTATGTTGATTTCAAAATGCTCCTTCTGAGTCAATGAGTACCCCCACATGACCTCTGATGGTGCAGAATGTTGCTGGACACTCTGCACAAAGGGGTTTATCCTACTCTGCCCCAGCCTTTCTTCTCCTTTCTTCAGTACCCACTATATTCTGTGAAATGCTACAGCCCACATTCAGTCTGTATTTGTAATGCATTCTCTTCTGTTCCCTCACATATGGCAGTCTGAAACAATTACATAATGAGACATTTTATCAGGGCATAACTGTCAGAAATGAAGACTAAGCAATGAATAAATATTACTCACTTACTAGCTGTGCTGCTCATGTGTCCTGTAATCTATATGTGCCCCTGACGTTCAGATTTACATTCATATTCCTGATTACCTGTGTAAAAAAGTGAATGCAGCACTAATTATGTTCAAAAAGACATACAAAGTTTATAAAGATTTATAAACTTTAAAATGACAAATTCTATTCTAAAGTATGGTTTCTTATCATTTTTGTGCTATAGTCTTTTTTACCAGTCTGATGAAATCTACCGACTCTTCTCAGAGTATGTTTTAAAATTTATAAAATAAAATATGTAGGCTAAAAAAAGAAGTCAATTATATTAAAATACTGTTAGAAATTTTGATTTAGAGAGATATATGCTTTCTTATTAACAAATTAAAATCTAGAAGTTCAATAACTATTAAAATTTGACATAATGAATATAAATAACATTTTGAAATATTGCATAAAATAAAAAATTAAAATATAATGTACTATTTTATAGGTACTATTGTAAATATTTTGGTATTGTAGATAATTAAAATATATAGCCTTTTCTTAAAGTAGGAAATATTGTAACAACTGTAACATGATATTTATCGGTGACATAGTCACAGGTACTCCTGCCTCCATTTATATTTGAATGAAATGCTTAATTTCAATTACATATTAGTGAAAATAAAGTTGCATTTTTCCTATTCAGATTCACAGACCATGTGTTAAGAATCTTGATCCAATATGACCCAATTTTGATGATTTTATTAAGTTTCTTCTCTCTGAAGTACCTCTTATAGGTGTTCTGTTTTATATGTGAAAATACCTAATTTGAAAGCTTGTCTTGTCTCTGTTTACTCCCATGGAGGTATTTAAAAAGACATGTAAAATCTTTCAGAAATGTACTGTGGTTTCCTTCAAAAGTACACTTTATAACATTAAATCGAACAAAAGCAACATCTTCCTCTAGATAGACACATATGCATCTCAGTATCATAGTGTCAGTATTTCACAGTGCTTGACAGATTACTTTTGAAGGTAAAGATTTTTCCCACCTGACTTCTCCAGGTCTGGTTGCAACTTCCGCCTTCCTATCTATGACTTTTCTTTTTTTCACACTCAAGAAAGCCAACCAGAAGCAATGATTGAGCACACTAATGAATGTTAAACTGTTTTACTTTCTTTTGTAATAAAGTTACTTGGAAACTTTTGGTGTTCCATGATAAATAACAAATGGATTGTGGCAATTCTCATAGTACACGAGTGTGGTGAGACGCCCTGGTTGAGAACAGTTGTTCTATGCATGGTTACATACACTGTGGAATTAATGCTGGAACATTATATCTTTCAGGCATTTTTCAAAAATCGCCATTTAGCATTTATAGCAGCAGTATTAAAGTGAAAACCTTACTGATCTGAAAGTGTTCATGTTTCTCTAAAGCATAGGTTGGCAAACTTTTATCTAAAGGTCCACATAGTAAATATTTTCAGCTTTGTTGACTGTGTGGTCTCTACTCGGCCTTTGTAGTACAGAAAGAGACAAAGACAAGACCTAAACCAATGAATGTGGGTTTGTTCCAATGAAAACTAATTTATGGGCACTGAAATTTGAATTTCATGTAATTTTTAGATATTATAGTACCTTATTTTAATTTTTTTTATTTTTTAAAATACATAAAACTCACTCTTAATTTGTTGTGAGCCATACAAAAAACGGCAAGGGGCCAGATTTGGTCCATACATCATCTTCTGCTGCTCCCACTCTTAAATATGAAGCCAATAGCCAGGTAGCAAATCAATTAAGTAGGCTGATCTAGCTGGTTAAGCCATCCCAAGGAGAACTGTACTTAAAATAACTCTTAGCTAGAACGTGAGGTGAGGAAGTCTGATGTGCCAAAGGATACCACATATAGAAACAGAATTGAAAATTACATGGAAGCTCTCTCTGTCTGAAATCAATCAGGACCCTGATCTCAAAGATAACATGGAGGGGGAATCAGTTATATACAGACAGATTTCAGATTGTGCTGTATCAAAAAATCTGGAAGTGTTATGGGAACAAATTTGTGCAATACAAATGTAGAGTTTCATTTTGTTTTTGTTTTCTCTCCCTGAACGCCTAATTAAAAGGAGTATGGTATTTATTTGCCTTTGCTAGCATTAGTAAACATGGCACTATTCCTATAAACTTATTTGTGTTAGCAAGAACATGAAAGTTGAAAAGCCCGGGTACCCTAAACCTATGAGAAATGTCTTCATTACTGATTATTAACAGCTGAATTGATATTCAAGGCATTTTCACAAGCAGAAAAACAAAGACAAATTGAAAGAAAGAAAAAAATCAGAAGGAGGGTGGTAGACAGTAGCAATATGGTGTGGGTATAGACAGATCCCTGTGATTCATGAAAAAGTTAGGGCTCACAGATTAACTCTGTCTTGAGAAAGTGTTTCATTTCTTATAGAATGGTTCCCATCAACCAGTTTCAGATCATTGCGGAAATCAACACAAAATTCTACCTATTTAGGAATCAGGCCGTGCAAAATCTACAGTACTAAATGTGAACTCAAATTCTGTGATGGTGATCATCATGATGGTAGTTGTTGTTTTATAAATATCAGCAGGCACACCTCTGGGACTTCAGTGCTTGCCACAATGTCGTTTTCTGGTTGACATATATCTAAGAAATGCGTATATTAACACCCAGGCTATAGAGCCAAGCACATTTTAGTGCCGGCTACAGCTGAAAGAATATGTTTCCATTCCTTGTCCATCTGTTCTTGGCAACATAAATTTAAACTAGAAACACAGAATAAGTTTCATGAGAAATATGTCTAAATGGGTTTAGAACAGCAAGGTGGATGCTCTAAGTTAACATTTGATTTTGTAGCTAAAATATTGTTTTTACTTGGAGTAATCTCATGCTACAGCTACAGCTTAAAGTTAAAAATAATGGATTTTTATTATACACTTAAAAGTTTGGTGGGTTGGTCACGTATTCTTTTTAAAGTGCTTTTATTAAATTTCTCTACAATCCTGGGCTTAATGAACTTTGAGATTGCAAAGCACTATTTGCATGCTACACAGTTGAACTACACTGAAAATAAATCATTAGCATCTCTAAACTCTATGCTAAAATAGAGTCATGAGTGAGGAGTGAGCACATTCTGTACAAAATAGATTCCATACAAAACACATTTGTTTGCTTCTGAGTCCAGCCTCAGCTATGACCAACTATTATGTGGATATCTTGTATAATAATCATGCCTCCTACTGTATTTCACTCTTTTAGTTTTCCTGCTACTCAACAACATAAAATTATTTATTTACATTTGAAAAGGCACAAAAACACATAAGAATATTAAAATAGAAAAGAACCATATATGTTCACGTAGACTTCGGCCTCCAAATCAAGGTTCCCAGCACTCTGAGTTAAATAGGTGAGCAGATGGGCTGTCACTGTGTCTTGTGACAGGACTGTCTGGGATTCTATTGATGTGAATTCAACTTCTGCTTTCTGGCTGAATGCAAATATTCAGATTGGAAAGGAACCCTGAAGCTCACACAGTCCAACCTCCACCTTTATGTTAAGATGATTTCTAATTTTGTAAAGTCTTTCTTTCCTATTCATATAATTGATTTATCAAATGTAGCATAGTGCATCAAAGCAACTGGGTTCACATTTTGGCTCTGTCACTTTCTAGGTATGTGAATATGAATAGTTATCAACTTCTCCAAGGTTAGCTTCTCTATCTGTAAATGCGAATAATCACATTTATCTTATATTGGTCTGGAGCAGGAGAAAATGAGATAGTACAAAGCAGTTAGTCCTAGGAAATACTCAATAAGTGATACCTCTTACTGGTAGCCCCTTTCTAATATCCTCTGCTAAAAAGAATTAATAATAATCATTGCATGGGACTAATTATCCAGTCTACTCCAAAACACTTTTTTGGTAGAATATTGCTTAACATCAGAAAAACATTTCACAAAACTCCTACTGTATCTTCTTTGCACAAAGTTGAACTTCTGCACAAAGTAACCTATTACTGTGGACAAATTACTCAAGGATGTGGGGACTCCATCCTCTAATGTATAAAATGAGAAGCTTCAACTCCATGATCTCTAAGGTCTGTTGTTCGAGCAACTTAACAAAGTCATGTTTGACAGCATATCCTCATATTTTATTTATAGTGTCGAAATGCGTATTTGCTGCCAAATGTCTGATGCGGGATGTATACATGGTCCATATATACATGTGGAATAACATTAAGTTTGTTGATGTTAAAAACTACTGGTATTTTTTTTTGTGTGTATTATTTGGCTCAGAATCTGTGCTTCCCATTTTGTTTTAGAATAAGCTGACAGCAAATCATTTTCCACAGAACCTCAAGGTTTAGTTAAACTGAGAGTTATAAAAGTAGGCCATCTTTTTATTGCTTTAGGTTTCTAAGACAAGCTTTTTTTGTGAAGTGGTTTTTTTTTTAAATCTCCATAATATCGAATAGTATTAAATTGTGGACTTATGTGTACACATGGTAACTTAAAAGGCATCTGCTTTCTTTCAGATCTGAGCGACCAGCTGCTGGAGGTGGTTGGCTTGGAAGGAGCCATGGAGATGGGGCAAATATACACAGGCCTGAAAAGTGCTGGCCGACGACTGGCTCAATGCTCCTGCGTGGTCATCAGGTAGTCCTCTTTCTGTAATTGACAAAGGGGTTTGATATGGCATAGCCTTACATTCATTAAAAGTATGCAGAACTCTCATAGTAGCATTGTCTTATTTGGGCTCCAAATGATCAGTGATTAATACTAATATATTTCAAGATGATGAGCAGTGGCAGATTTTATAAAATACTGGTTACCTATTACTTATCCAGTTTGGTGGAATCTGATTCTCTCTTGCTGGACACATTGATGCACGAATTCAAAGATACAAATTCTATGGTTCATACTCACATTAGTCTACTGAAGCCCCTAAGTATTTACTGGGCTACTTATGTAAAGAAAACAATGATGAGACACCATTGTTTCATGGATTAAAGTGTCACAATGTTTCTATAAAATTAAATAAAAAATTATTGTGAGGTAAGATTTTATGTATTTTAAATTTGAACTTTTTCAATTATATTTTCCCCAAAATTTCAGCTGCAGGAGAAAAAAGTAATAATAAAGGTCTTCTATCTCTCTCTCTTTTTTTTTTTTTTTTCCAAGATGGAGTTTTGTTCTTGTTGCTCAGGCTGGAGTGCAGTGGCACGATCTCGGCCCACTGCAACCTCCGCCTTTCTGGTTCAAGTGATTCTCCTGCCTCAGCCTCCCGAGTAGCTGGAATTACAGATGCCCGCCACCACACCCAGCTAATTTTTGTATTTTTAGTGGAGACGGGTTTTCACCATGTTGGCCAGGCTGATCTTGAACTCCTGGCCTCGTGATCCCCCCAGGTGAAACCACGGATTGTAGCACAAACACAGTTGATGTTATCTATCTGAAAGTGTTGGTGCTGGAAAATCTGGGACATCAAACACCTTTCTCCCGGTTTGCAATGCAGGGTTATAAAAACAAGGAAGCTCTTTTTGGCTGTGGAAATTCTGATCATACCGTCAAACATAAAGCTTGATATTTTTCTTTGGCATCCAGAATTTTTTTTTAATAGCACCACATTTACCAGGAAGCGCCTAATATTCCTGTGACTAAGGTATTTTCAGAGTATGTATTAACAGTGGAGAGTTGAAACTCCTTTCATGGGAGATAAATTTAGAGCCCAGCTATTACCATATTGCTTTCCCTGGTCTCATCATCTTATATCTCACATATAGTCTGTAATATAAAGTATTTCAGTGCTATACCTAAAATGAAATGTTTTCCCCCAGGACTAGCAAGTCTCTGCCAATGCAAATTGATGGGGAGCCATGGATGCAGACCCCCTGCACAGTGAGTACACAGTAGCTGATATGCTATGTCAGTCTCAGTTTTGCTTTCCTCTATGACTAAATAACCACAGTATCTCATTTTTTTTCTTTATGTCTTTTCAACTTATCAGCAAATAGTCTTGTTTTTGTTGTAGTTGTGTGTCAAAGCCACTGCACTTAGGTTTTAGACATTATATACCATTGGCAAGGATTTAGCTCTTGAATGTTTGTGATATCCTAAGTATAAATAAATCTTTTAAATAGATCAATTATAAGCCATAGACCAATTGTAAACTCTGGAACGAAACCAAAATATTAACAAAAGTTTCTCTTACACTTTTTGTGTTTATGTCAGAGCACCTCATGAAAATATTATTTACAAGACCTGCAGACATAAGCTTAAATCTGAATTTATTTCTCAACTGTTCTTTTGCCTCCATTTGGGGATTTGAAGGCTTTCTTCTCTGCAGGAAAAAAAAAAATCCCTTTCCAGTTTTTACCATAGTTGTTTTTTCCAGAATGAGATATTTAAGTCAGACATTTTGCCCCTCTCAAAAAAATTCAGTTTTCATTTGCATAGTGAATATTTTTTGGCACTGACAGTAGAAACATGAACAAGACCAACAATGTAATTTTTTTCAAGTTACTTACATTCCACTAACAGGGGACCAAATAAATAAACAAATGTATGATAAATCTAACTTCATATTGCAAGAGTGATTTTTAAAAAAATAAGGAGAAATGATGAAGAGAAACTGGATTAAGTGTGGTGAATACTTCTTGAGATACGTGGATCTGGAAGACCTCTTTGAAAGGACTGAGCCAAAAGCTCTGTATGAAATCAAAAACAAAAAAACAAAAATTAGCCGGGCGTGTTGGCACACACCTGTAGTCCCACCTACTCAGGAGGTGGAGGCAGGAGAAGCGCTTGAAGCCAGGAGGCAGAGGTTGCAGTGAACCAAAATTTTGCCACTGTGCTCCAGCCTGGGTGACAGAGTAAAACTCCATCTCAAGAAATAAAAATAAAAATAAAATAAAGGTACTAAAGAGGATGGTGTGACCAAAGCTTCTAGAATTAGGGGAGAATGGTAAGAGATTAAGTAGGAAAGGTAGACACATAGACAGAAAACAGATCATGTAGAAAAAATTATGGTAAAGACTTAAATTTTGATTCTAAGCCCAATAGGAAACTACTGAAAGCTGTAAGCATCATCTGACTGACATTTTTTAAGTTTACAGTGGCTGCTCAGTGGAGGATTGATTGTACTGAGCAGCAACTGAGAGACTGGTCTATCCTAGTACTCTGGGCTTGGGCAAGGATAACAGCAGGGAAGTAAAATGAAAGTGGATGAATTTAAGCTGCATTCTGGAGGTAGAACAGGAAAAATTGACTAATGAGTTCCTGGGGGTGCAGGACAGGGGAGGAGGGAAAGAACTGAATCGAAGGTAACTCTTTTTAAAATATTTTTTATTGTTATACTTTAAGTTCTGGGGTACATGTGCAGAGCCTGTATTTTTGTTACATAGGTATACACGTGCCTTGGTGGTTTGCTGCACCCATCACCCCGTCATCTACATTAGGTATTTCTCCTAATGCGAACCCTTCCCTATCCCCGCCATCCCCTGCTACCCCTCCTCTAGCCCCACACCCCCTGACAGGCCCTGGGATGTGATGTTCCCCTCCCTGTGTCCATGCGTTCTCATTGTTCAACACCCACTTATGAGTGAGAACATGTGGTATTTGGTTTTCTGTTCTTGTGTCAGTTTGCTGAGAATGATGGTTTCCAGCTTCATCCATGTCCCTGCAAAGGACATGAACTCATCCTTTTTTATGTTTGTATGGTATTCCATGGTGTATATGTGCCACGTTTTCTTTATCAAGTTTGTCATTGATGGGCATTTGGGTTCGTTCCAGGTCTTTGCTATTGTGAACAGTGCCGCAATAAATGTACATATGTGGCTGTCTTTATAATAGAATGATTTATAATTCTTTGGGTACATACCCAGTAATGGGGTTGATGGGTCAAATGGTATTTCTAGTTCTAGATCCTTGAGGAATCGCCACACTGTCTTCCACAATGGTTGAACTAATTTACACTCCCACCAACAGTATAAAAGTGTCCCTATTTCTCCACATCCTCTCCAGCATCTGTTGTCTCCTGATTTTTTAATGATCGCCATTCTAACTGGTGTGAGATGGTATCTCAGTATGGTTTTGATTTGCCTTTCTCTAATGACTAGTGATGATGAGTATTTTTTCATATGTTTGTTGGCTGCATACATGTCTTCTTTGCGGAAGTGTCTGTTCATATCCTTCACCGACTTTTTGATGGGGTTTTTTTTCTTGTAAATTTGCTTAAGTTCTTTTTAGATTCTGGATATTAGCCCTTTGTCAGATGTGTAGATTGCAAAAATTTTTCCCATTCTGTTGGTCGCTGCTTCACTCTGATGATAGTTTCTTTTGCTATACAGAAGCTCTTAAGTTTAATTAGATCCTATTTGTCCATTTTGGTTTTTGTTGCCATCGCTTTTGGTGTTTTAGTCATGAAGTCCTAACCAATGCCTATGTCCTGAATGGTATTGCCTAGGTTTTCTTCTAGGGTGTTTATAACGTTAGGTCTTACGTTTAAATCGTTTATCTGTCTGAAGTTAATAATTGTATAAGGTGTAAGGTTAACACTTACCTGAGAATGATAGTGTCATTTACTGAGTAGTTAAAATTCAGAGAGAAATTGGTTAGAGGGCAACAGGGGAAGCTCCTGATCTTGCACAAGCATCATGCTAAATGCTTATGTTAAATGTAAGTATTTATTAAATATTCACACAAATTCTAATAATGGAATCACCCCTCTTTAGATGGTAAAAATGCAAGTTTTGGAAGGTTAAATAGCATACTCAAGGTCAGGTATGAACTAGACATGGAACTAAAATTCAAGACTCTTTAATTAAAGCCCATTCTCTCAACCACTAGTTTAAATGACTTTAGCTACAGATTTCAAACAGCACAGATTAGCATGTAAGAAGGTTTTTCATTTGACCTTTGTAATGGTTTTACTCTGAAGCTGTTGGCTCAAACTTTGTGTACAGCACATAAACATAACTCTGTATTTGTTTCTGGTGTATTCCTTTAGCTACCTGAAGATTACATCTTTTTCCTCCCTTCACCAGCATGTATACACATACGTCTTTTCTGCAATCTTTCACTCTCCAGATGACACTTCTAAATTCACATGATTATATTCACGTGGATGTTAAAGATGTCGTTAATGATGGTGATGGTGAGAGTGATGATGTTGTTAGCAGTGGTGGTGACGGTATTGCAGGGGTGGTGATGGTTATGATGTTGGTGAGGGTGATAGTGACGATTGTGATGGTGGAAATAGTGGTAAAACTTGTGGTAGTGGTGCTAGTTGCAATGGTGGTGGTTGCAATGCAATACAGTAGTTGTTGGTAGTGGTGTTGTTTTTAATGAAAAGTCACTTTTCCTTGGCCTTGGTAACAAAAGAATAAGTAAATCAAACACAATAAAACCAACTAGCTTCCATGAATACTCTTTGTATTATTTTGGACTCTTCTTAGGATTAGAGGCCCCTAGCCCTTATGCCATGTTTTAAGTTCAGAAGCAGTCACAGGTGTGATAATATCTAACATTTATTAAGTTCCCAGAATGTCATGTACAGTGTGAGACACTTGACCCATGTTGACACATTTAATTCTCACAGAAAGTCTATGGTTAGCCTTGTTTTATGAATGAAATAACAGAGGAAGACAAAGGTTAAATAGTTGACTGATTCTGCGCACCTACTAACCAGCAGAGTAGAAATGGAATCCCAGGTAGTCTGGGTCCAGCATCTGCATGCTTCCTCTCTGCTCGTCATTGTGAAGATCAACACAAAATGGCCCCAGTGCCTACTGGAGATCTCCCTCCAGAGTGTGTGACCTTTGGTAAATGACTGACAGCCTTTCTCTCTGACTATGTTTCAAGCTTCTCTAGCTTGAAAAATGTCTGCCTATTGAAAT
Organism: Cacajao melanocephalus; assembly: GCA_963573385.1. Lineage (NCBI taxonomy): Eukaryota > Metazoa > Chordata > Mammalia > Primates > Pitheciidae > Cacajao > Cacajao melanocephalus. Next base: position 17,695 of record CAUYLG010039408.1, on the reverse strand, counting down.
TTAATTAATGTGCTAGAATAATTTTAGCTTGTTCAACACAAGCACTTTTAATACTAGTTCTGTAAATTTTTATTTCAGTAAGTAATAAGACATTCATTTCACTTGGTAACAATCATGATTTACAATTGTTAAATTAACAATAATTTGTATGTAATTTATATTCAATTTTCTTCCCTTGTAAACTCACTTACTCATTTAAAACATTTATTGCAGCCTACAGTAGGCCAAGAATCATAGTAGACTGTGGCTCATTATTGTGATTTTACATTCTGGCATACTCTTCTTTTCCTAGAGCCACAGGGGGTTCTGAACTTTAAATTTCACTGTAATGGAAGAGAATACTTAGTATTCATAGCACTGGTATGGTTAACTATGGAGTGTTTTTTGCTTCAATTGAATAACACAATATTTTTCTTACAGAACATAAGAATGCTACAATGTTAAAATTCTCTGCTGAATTTAAATATCTGTAAGCTGATCCTCAAGTTATGAAGGCATTGCTCTAGACTTAATTTTACAGGAGAACACAAGTTCTGTTTTTCTTTAAGTAGAGTAAGTAAAAAGGAAATATCAATTAATGCTTGCTTAAAAATCAAGACAATGTAAGTTTTGGAGTTGGTGGGTAGTGATGATAACAAAACAATGTGATTGTAGTAGGTGCCATTGAACTGCACGCTTGAAAATGTAAGTTAAAATAGTGACTTTTGTGTCACATACAATTTATGGCAATGAAAAAGTCATTGAGAAAAAAATAATGTAACATTTATTTATGAATTTCACCAATATTGAGTTGAAAGATCAGGAAAATAAAACACCAAAGAGCTTAATACTAACTCTTCAAATACGTACTTTGTAATTACTTTTAGGACCTTCTAAATTCTGTCACTGTAGAGCAATCAATATAAACTTGTCAAGTGCTCCTGTGTTCCTTGTTTTGTAATAATCACTGAGTTAACACCAAATGATTTTAGCCACATAACTATCGCTTGTGGGACTAAGCATTTCCAACTAAAGAGAATATTAATTCTAGAAGAATGTATATTGAAAATAGTTTAAGAAGAGCTGTCTTTAGGCCAGACTCCAGAGCCTATTTTTTTCTTTCTTCTTCCTCCCCCATCCTTTCTCCTGAGCACATAGAACATATGATTCTGTAGTCAATATGCTCCTATAGTAGGAAGAAGAGCGAGCAGCTTGGGGTGGAGGGTAGGGGGAATAGATTGGTAGGATAAGAGAGGACGGAGACTAGGTCAGATTTTATTTCCTATCTGTAAAACCAGCACCCCTTTACTACCCATTGATTTTAAGTGATACGTGACCAGTAAAGTTTTATTAAGTGAGAAACGACTATATAAAGCCTCAGGAACCTCAAATTTATTTTTAACCAAAATGGACTCATCATTTGCCTCTCTGCATCTCTCCTTCCCCAGATAATCTGGTCTTCTCACATCCTAGAACTGTGATACTTTCCTGTATCATACTGAGATGGTAAAACCATTGAAACACCTGGTGTCTCCTAAGCTAGAAATCTGAAAGTCATTCTGCACTTCTCTCTATAACCTCAAATCCAGTTTACATGTCCATATAATGATATGATGTATTTCTGGAATCTTTGCCTTTTTCTTTCTTTCCCTACGGCCCACTGTGTTAGATTTGACTCATTTCATTTCTCTCTCATTCCTGGCAAAACCACATCAGTATTTCCCATCTCAGTTTTTGTTTTAATGAAATCTATGCTGCACGTTTCCATCAGAATGGTCACTGTAAAATATGAACCTCACCATCACGCTCTTCTACTTAAAATATCCTTTAGTTACTTTCTGTCTGATAAAATGCAGTTTGAGTGAGGCTTCCTGCTTTACCAACATAATCTCTTATCTTTTAAAAGTCTTTTCATGTATTTCCTTCTTGTCCAAACAAATTTTTCCTCTTCCTTAGTTTGGTAACACAGTTTTTTGAGACTCATTCCCTGCTCTCCCTCCTCCCTAAATCCTACCCTGAGCACGACCCCTCTACTTCTCCACTCCTTTTTCTCCAAATAGCGTAAAAGCTCAGCCTCAATGTTTCACAGTTTTCTCAAAACACTAACAACATTACAATGGAATTGTCTCTTTATATGTCCAGCTCCTTTTAAACACAGGCTTACGGAGGTCATGGACCATGATTTGGGTCATTTTGGTGGCCCCAGAATATAGCACTGTGCCTCACACGTAATTAGATTGCCAATACCAAGTGCATTTTGAATTTGCAAATTTCTGAAATACTTCTTGGGGTAGTATAACATTTTGAAAAAATGTTTTCTACTAAATCTTCTCTCACTGAACATAATGTAGGTTGGCTAGCAATTCATTCACATATTTTTATATATAAATACATGTAAAAGTTATTTTGAGTTATCTTTATTCATTATATTCTCAAGGCAAAGAATTTGAATGTATCAGAGGAGAAATTCTTTCTCAATCTCAAAAGATTTAATCCTTCTATTTCCTGAATGGTATGATTAACCTTCTTTGGGCCACTTCCCTCTGCATTATCAATTACATATTGATTTTGCACATTCTAAAAGCTGCATTCTGTCAATTATGTGAAATATTAATAGGCATGTATTATTACTCATGACACATATATGAAAAGTAATGCCAACAAGATTTTAATGCAAAATTACTCTGGGTATTTTATGATGAAGACAGAAAAAACTACTGAAACTTCCTTGCACGTTGTAGAGAACAGAAAGGAAGTCATGAACAGATTACACATTAAATAGGAAAATGACCACAGGTAGAATCAGAAGACTCAACAACGTGATAGCTGAGGCCACGGCAACCTCTAGACAACATTTACATATGTTTTAACCTCTCTTTGCCTTTTTTCTGTATCTTCTCTGGCATAGTACCTCTTAAGATCTTGAACCTGTTTGCCCAGTCCTAGCTTATAACTACGTTCAACATGCAGTTGAGCTTTGACCTGGTGCGGGACCAATCCCCACCAAGTCTAGTAGTCTTGGCATCTTAGATACGATCCTTTTCATTCCTGGGTACCCTATGATCACCTGCCTCCTGCTGCCCAGATTTCTACTGTGTGAGCCATTCCATGAGATGCTATTTTCTGACTTGAATGCCAGCTTCCCTCCCTGGCACTGGCACCTCCTTGACTCGGACACTGACGGCTGGCTTTGCCTTTGTTTGTGCCCTGTGCTAGGAAGGCTTGGTCTTATCTCCATTTTCCTAGCCACCGTAGTTATTTGGAGTTCATCTTCATTTTAACACTTGTTTTTGTACACCTCACAACAACTTTAAAATGTAAATTATTTAAAAAGAAAAACAGTGCTCTGGAGCTCATTACATTTTTTTATTGATGGGTTTTTTTTTTCAATTCTTCAAAATAATCATAATATTAAAGGGTTAATTACTCTTTAATCACTTGCTAAATACACGTTAATCTCAGGCCATTTAGATATAAATTGAAAAATTGGGTGAATTTAAGTTTTTCAAGACCCAGCAAGTTAGAACCAGCTAGATAAAGGTTGCTGGATTTTTCAAAATATAACAACAGCCTGGAGATATTTGGAGGCAACTCTGGTGACAGTGCCTAAATTGTTTACCACGCTTACCATGTACCAGTGTTCATATTTATTTCTTACTTAATCTCCACAGAAACTCTAAGAAGTCAGTAAAGTTAATATAATCCGCATATTATAAATTTAAGAAAAAAACCTGCAGCCAGAGAAGTCAAGTAACTTGCCCAAGGTCACACAGCAAAAGGCAAAAATGGGCCATTGGGTTTTAATCTCTTAATTATGATGCTTTGCTGCCTCAGTCACTCTTCAGAGCCTTAATGTATTTCTAATACTAATAACTAATTACAACTGTATCATTAAAAACAGAAAATCCCTTTTCAGCTTATTTATTTATTTATTTATTTATTTATTTATTTATTTATTAAGTTGGAATCTTACTCTGTAGCCCAGGCTGGAGTGTAGTGACATGATCTCAGCTCACTGCAACCTCCGCCTCCCAGGACCCGGTTCAAGCAATTCTTCTACCTCAGCCTCCCAAGTAGCTGGGATTACAGGCATGATGAGCCACCATGCCCAGCTGATTTTTGTGTTTTTTAGTAGAGACAGGGTTTCACCATGTTGGCCAGTCTGGACTTGAACTCCTGACATAGTGAGCCGCCTGCCTCAGCCTCCCGAACTGCTGAGATGACAGGCGTGAGCCACCGAGCCAGGCCTGTATTATTTATTTTTATGTAATGCATATTTTGCTTCCCAGTGCAGCCAAAGCTATCCATCATATTGTTGACAGAATTATTATTGAACAATACAGCTCTGATGATCTTTCTCTCTTGATCTCAAAGTTCAGTGCCTACTCATTTTACATAGAAAAAAGTATAGAATCCTTGTCATGGTATTAAATTACTCTCCCAGGACCAGCACCAGACTGTCCTGCCTCATAGGAACCGCTTCCCAGAGTTTTGCCATGCATGGTACTCTATTTTTTGCCTCAAATCCTTACTCTCTATTTTGTGCTTTACAAATAGAGTCATTCAGCCTGGCATGGTGGCTCATGCCTGTAGTCGCAGCACTTTGAGAGGTTGAGGTGGGCCGATTGCCTGAGGTCAGGAGTTCAAGACCAGCCTGGCCAACATGGTGAAACCCCATCTCTACTAAAAATCAAAAAAAAAAAAAAATTAGCCAGGTGTGGTGGCACGTGCCTGTAATCCCAGCTACTCGGGAGGCTAAGGCAGGGAAACTGCTCGAACCAGGGAGGTGGAAGATGCAGTGAGCTGAGATCGCACCACTGCACTCCAGCCTGGGTGACAGAATGAGACTCCATCTCAAAAAAACAAAAAACAACAACCAAAAAAAAAACAGAAAGAAATAGATTCATTCTTCTGGTCTCTAGGCAGGCTACCATCAAATCTGTGGCTTCTTCCAGTAGTTATCACATGGTTTGCATTTCTTTCATCTAGTCTTACCGATGGTTTATTAATTTCATATACTTAATTTTTCCCTTTTACTCAGATTGCCTGAATTAATTATTCTATCCTATTGGGATATACGTATTTTTATAAGTTATTTCAAAATCTTTCTGGAAGGCAATGAGATATAAATACATACATACTAAAAATAAAATAAAATCTCTTCCTTCAATGCCAAGCTTAGAAGCAATTTCCTCGTGAAGCCTTTTTAACTTCCCATCTGTCAGAAATATTTGCCTGATCCTTTGTATTCCTGTGACTCTGTTGATATCTTATCAGCATTCCAATTCACAGACTTGTATTTCAGCTATGCATGCCTGCGTCCAGGTCTTCTAACTTAATTGTAAGCATTTTTAAATATTATCTTTAATTCCCCTTTATACTTTGCAAGTGTCCTTTTACATAGCACAATTTCTGATAAGAAATTCATAGCCATTTGAATCATTGCTTCGCAATATGTAATACGTCCTTTTTTTCAGGCTGCTTTCAAGATTTTTTTCTTTGTCTTTAGTTTTCAGCACTTTGATGAGTCTGGGCATGGGTTTCTTTAAGTCTATCTTGTTTTTAGTTTCACTGAGCTTCATGAATCTGTAGCTGTATGTTTTGCCAAATCGGCACATCTCCAGGCATTATTTCTTCAAATATTGACTTCTACACCACACACTCTCTCCTCTCCAAAAACACCTCTGATGACATGTTAAACACTTTATGTATTGTCTCATGGATCTTTGAGTCTGATCATTTTTAATTTCCTATTTTCTCTGGTTTACATTGGCTATCTATACACCTGTATTTGAATTCACTGACATTTTTCTCTTTTATCTCCAGTCTGTTATTGAGTCCTTTCAATTTATGTATTTTTATGTTTTAAAATTTCCAATGATTCATTTTTTAAATATCTTCTGTTTCTCAGTTCAGACTCTGTGTCTTTCATTTCAAGAGTGTCTGCCATTACTTCTTAGAGCATGGTTGTAATAGCTCATAAGTCCTTGTTTGTGAATTCTAACAATTGTACCATCTCAGGATTTGCATCATTGGCAATATTTCCCCTAGGGTGTTTTTGAGATTTTTCTATGATTAATATGTTAAGAAACTTTATTATATTCTGAACATTTTTAATATTGTGTTATGAGACTCCAGGTATTTTCAGTTCCCATGGGAAATGTTATTATATTCTGAACATTTTTAATATTGTGTTATGAGACTCCAGGTATTTTCAGTTCCTATGGGAAATGTTAATTTATTGTTGTCGCTGTTATTATTTTAGCAGGTAGCTGCCTCTGTTAGGTTCAGGTTACAAAAGCTGATCTATCTTCTGTGAGTTGTGGTTCCAATATGTTTGGCTTTCAAAGTGTTGACAATGTTATTCAAATTGATTTTACTTGTAAGAGATCCATATGCCTGTCTGAAAACTTGGTGGTGACTCACCACAAACTCAGTTCTTAAAGTCATCTGTGTGTTTGTTAAGGTCAAATCTGTGCATACACAGCTCAGGGATAAACTCAGGAGATCAAACACAACTTCATAGCATAGCTTTCTTGAGCCCGCTCCTCTCCATGATCTCTCTGACATATCTTTACTCTCAGGGCTCTCATACTGTCTCTCTGACTAGGAATCCAAGGCTTTAGTTTCCTTGCTTTGTCATGTATTTCCTGAAGTAGCATCAGCCTCCAGGGCTCTGTGATAAAGGAATATAGAGAGAAAAAAGCAGTAGGGATTCCCCTTGCTTTGGGGAACACAGTTTCTCTAGTCAGAGAAAAGGTGTTTCCTCCATTGGAGTTTTAGTTACCTTCCACTGCCATGGAATTGCCAGAGGACTGGGATGGAAATGATTAACATGATTTTTCTTTTTCTTGAGACGGAGTCTCATTCTGTTGTCCAGGTTGGAGTGCAGTGATGTGAACTTGGCTCACTCCAACCTCTACCTCCCAGTTCAAGCAATTCTCATGCCTCAGCCTCCCTACTAGCTGGGACTACAGACGCGCACCACCATGCGTGGCTAATTTTTTTGTACTTTTAGTAGAGACAGCGTTTCACCATGTTGGCCTGCTCAGCTCCTGAGCTTGGGCAATCCTCCCGCCTTGGCCTCCCAAAGTGCTAGGATTACAGGCGTAAGCCACCTACTGCTTCTGGCCTGATTAACAGAATATTTTTCCCACTAAGTCTGATCTGCAGGGTCCTTCTTTCCTATTCCTTGTACCTGTAGGACAGGGTTTTTCTTGGAGCTCTCTATCTGTACCTGGCGTACAATTCCAGTTTTTGGTCTGCTTTTAAGTCCAGACCAGGAGATACAAGAGGAGAGAAAAAAAAAACTAAAAAACTCATCACTGGTTTCATGGTACTACATGTTCTGGTTTTCTTCCCCAATCTGCCTTGTATTATTTTCTTTTCAGCAACTTCACATATCTGCTCCATGTGTCCTGTCTAGGGTTTATAGTTGCATTCAGTGGGAGAGAGAGAGTGAAGAGTGCTTACTCCTTTTTAACTGAAATTGGTACCCACACCCTCACTCCATTAGATTTTCTTGTTTATGGCTATTTTGAGATCTGGCTAAATTCTCTCCAATAATTGGCGTATTATCAGCTAGAAGTACTTATGTGCCGACTTGGAGATTTCATAGATTATTCTCAATTTTCATATTCCTTACAAAAATACTAAATAAGTCTAATAAATACTAAATAAATACTAAATACTAAATACTAAAAAATACTAAATAAGTCTAATGAATGCCCTAAACCTTGAATCTTAAAACGTACCCAATTTGAGAAAACATCACTAATACTTTTTCTACCCTTGTGCCCTACACTTAAGCAGTTTGAGACAGCATTTACCATGTTGAGAGATAATAACTGACCAAAAAACTTAGTTGTTTTTACTCACTTATAAGATTAAGGTTTTCGGTATTTTTATAGGCAAGTAATGATGTGGATGACCACAAAAGATTTTCTTTTTTAAAATTAGATTGTAGGCAAGCACATTTTAGGACTATTCCAAGTAAGTTATCTGTTAGTATGGGAGACTTTTAGACAATACGGATGAGGTTAGGTCCAAGGTCAGGAAGCCAAGAGTTACACAACTGGGACTGTTCCTAACTTCTCTTATTCCGGAAATTGTCATCAGTTCATTAAGCTTGTTTGCCTAAGGATGAAAAGTTCAGAGAGGAAGAAATACCATGCTTCTGAGGCTTTCTCAAATGCACAGTGATGAATCAAGGAGCACAGGTGTAAAACAGGAGTCCAACGAGACTCCTTTACATTTTGACTTTCTTTAGCAGTTCTAAACTTAGCAAACGCAGCCTAGGGCAACTAGGAAAAGAAGCAACATAAACCATTTTAAGAAGAGATTGTTTTAATGGTCCTTTCAAAGGCCCAGTCAAAGTTGAATATCATGAAAATCCCTTCTATTTCAAATACCATTTAAATGAGCCCTTCACGTAATATATATTAGAAAATATAATGGTATCTGTTGATCACTTTTTTTCCCATAGTCTGTGTGCTTATATCTTAATTTTCAGCTCAAGAAACAGTAGGTATTTTTTAATTTAACTTGGGGATAGAACTAGATTTCTTGACTAGAAGCTACTAAAGCCTAAATATAAACAGTAAAGGAGAAAATATTTATAGCAGGAATAGGGCAAATTTGAGAAATAAAAAAATCACTAGAATTTGCATTTCTTTGTGATAGGTAGATCTTTTTTACCTACTACCTAAATTAACTGATCACAGACCAGAGGACTGGAAACAAATCAGTAAGTTACACAATCTTACCACTCTCTTATGGAAGAATCTCAGCTATTTTATTAAAACTTTTGTTTACCAGATTTTTATTTAAAACCCGTTCTAGATTCTACTATTTTAAAAGTTATTTTGAGAAAGTTGGCATCTGCAACTGAAATAGTCAACTTTTCTAGCACTTTAACAGAAATTCAGTGTAGTCTGAGGTTAAAAATATTTTCCACTCCTTGAAAATAATGTTTTATGGGATATCTGTTAGGAAGGAAGGGGAAAACTGCTTAAGAAGATAACTTTCCAAAGGGCTAGAAAATAGGAATGAGGGCTGGAATCCATGGTCTTTCTTTGTTTTTTTTCAGTGACTTCTGGATTTTGGAGAGTTAATTATTTTTTTATTCTTAAATCCTGCTACCTACAAGTCACAAAGAAGTATTGAATGGTTGTTGAAAATTATCACACATCCCATTTAGTGACACTAAGAAAGCATTAATTAATTTCTGGTGCATATTAAGTATTGTTATATTTAATAATACATCTGAATTTTCTTCCTTTTCATAATTTAGACTAACTTTCTTGTAATCCCTAATTATACCCCCCAAAAAGTAAAACCCATGTTTTACTACAGGGGGACAACATGTGACATCTTTGAAATTCAGCCACAGTGTTACAGAAAATGTAGCAACATTATTGTTTTCTCATTGTCATTTACAGTTAAACTGATACTTTAAAAGGACATCATTTTATCATATTTAACTTTAATAGTTAGTTACATAAAAAGAAAACTATGGTAAAACTCATCTAGAATAGATGCACTGAAAATAGTGCTCTGAAATAGTGCAATGAAAGTTACCTGCAGAGTTACGTACTCTTGAATCTCCGAAGACCCCTGCATTAAATTGTTTAGCTTTAAATATCATTAAAGAATTCGTAATGTGCCAGGTTGATTTTCTGGATAGTAGCCTTGTTTTGAAAATGTGAAATGAGTATTATTTTCTAATTAAAAGTTGCGCAGCAATTGTAAGTTAACACTTGCTGACTTGCTAGACACATCATTTTTAAAGAATCTTGAGTTGCTCTAATGGCTTATTTTTACGGGGGAACAGAAATCAACAGAAAAACATGTGTATGTACTTTTAGTGATGAAAGAGAAAGAGTAACCCATAAATAATCAGTAAGAAAATGGTTTAACAGGTAAGTATAGATAATGAGTCTTTTCCCGATGTGCCTAGAAATTGCATTTTGCCTAATATTTAAATACTACAGATATCTGTTAAATAAATACTACAGATTTTTTGTTCGTTTGTGAGACAGTTTCTTTCTTGTTGCCCACGCTGATGTGCAGTGGCACAATCTCAGCTCACTGCAACCTCCACCTCCTGGGTTCAAGCAATTCTCCTGCCTCAGCCTGTCAAAAAGTTGAGATTACAGGTACCCCGCCAACATATCCAGCTAATTTTTATATTTTTAGTAGATACAGGGAGTCACCATGTTGGTCTGGTTGGTCTCGAACTGCTGACCTCAGGCGGTCCTCCCGCCTAGGCATCTCAAAGTGCTGGTATTACAGGCATGAGCCACTGTGCCCAGTCAGTTTGTTATTTAATAAGCCTAAATGATGATATTTTGAAGAGATAGAAAATTAACAGTCTTCTTGCCCTCTTGAAACATACTTGCATGAGCAGACTGCTGTTCTTGTGAGTCTATGTTTTAGGGTGTGAGTGGTAGGGAGGCCCCAAAAGCACCTTTTTTACCTAAATCTTCATTGGTAAATTCTTTTGCATAAATTTACATTTTTAAACATTTATTTTTCTGAAGACTAGCACATTAGTGTTTAGTTGGGCATTATTTTGTGCATTCCCCTGTTACTTTTGCATTAATTAGTTTTGTTTACCTGTGCATAATTTTGGCTAATTTCACAACAGTTGTTTTTTGTAATTGACAATGCAATTTACCGCATGTCTGCTTTCTGGCCCTCAAACAAGAATGTTAAGGTGTAAAGCACCAATCTTTTCATTTCAGATTGTTAACAAAAAAAAAAAGGATTGATTGTGACTAATTTCCAATTAATTTGCAGTAGTTACAGGGGAACAAAACCATTGCACCTACTAATTAAAATTTAAAATATTCCAAGGTGTCATCTTTAGGTGTCTCTGGAATATATAATTTCCATTGTGGTTCATTGCTGGATCTGTAACACCCGTGAGCTTGACAGCTCTATTAATTTAAAGGCTTAGTAATACCTATTAGTACAAAACATGAAAAAAAATACCATTAATCATTTATTTTAATTTTGCAGCTCTGTCATTTTCTCAGTATGTTTTAAAATTATGATGACACCGTAATATGCACAAATCGACCTGGATTAAAGGGGAAATGGATCACACTACTTTGGAAAGATACTGAAGTACATTATTAGAGCTTAATTAATGCCAAGCTGATTAGATATGATTGCGTTTTGTACAAAAATATTTTTAAAAATCTTTTTCTTGTCGTAGCATATTTTAAATGTTATCCATCACAAATGCTGTTTACAGTTAAACTTAACTTTTTGTAGTTCTTCACTTTAATACATTCAATTTAGATATTGTTAAATGAATCTAAGGTTTTCTTTTATTCTTTACTTTGAAACCTGAATTAATCTAGTCATTAGTTTCCAATTTAAAAAATTAATTTCATTTTAGCTAACAGTAATCTCTTATAGTCATATTCTCCTGTAGGTACTCCAAGCCTACATTGGACACAATGTCTAAAAACATGAAAGGTTAAAATTTAAATGAGAAATATGCCAGAGATATAATACCTTATGTACTTATATTGATGTGACCCAAGCCTGTAAGTATGATAAAAGTGATAAAACTGTATGTGCTTCCCAGAATTTTCTCATTAGTTTACAAGAGGACCAATGTTCACATCCAGTTCAAAACTGAGTATCTTCCTCGGGAATGGGCAAAATTGGAAATCATCTCCCAGTTGATGGGTATCATCCTACTTATAATGCACAGGTTTGATTGCTTTCAGCAGTTAGAAATCTCTCTTCTGTTGGATACAAACATTTGCCTTCTGACCTTACCTTTTCTATCTATTCATTTTCCCTGATCTCTGATTTTATGTATTAAAATTAGAAAATGAGGCTACCACATTATAAGCTCTTCATTAAGAGGTAATAATCTGTATCATTGAAAAACTTAAAAAGTGAGCCTTCTGATCACTAATACTTCTAGAACCAGGCAAGTGTTTCCTAGGGATATTCCTAGGAATTGGATAGAAATACCAATTGGATAGAATACCAAGTTTTAGTAAAAATGAACTGACTAGAATGTCATAGTTTATTATTTATTTTTATTTCCATGAATATTCAGAACACCATTGCACATTTTCTTTTGAGGAAACTTAAACTCCAAGACTTTTTTTTTTCCTTTAATTATACTTTATGGTCCGGGATACATATGCAGAACATGCAGGTTTGTTGCATAGGTATATATGTGCCATCATGCTTTGCTGCACCCACCAACCCGTCATCTACCGTAAGTATTTCTCCTAATGTTATCTCTCCCCTTCCCCCCATTCCCACAACAGGCCCTGGTATGTCATGTTACCTTCCCTGTGCCCATATGTTCTCATTGTTCAACTCCCACTTATGAATGAGAACATGTAATATTTCGATTTCTGTTCCTGTGTTATGAGTGAGAACATGTAGTGTTTGGTTTTCTGTTCCTGTGTTAGTTTGCTGACAGTGATGGTTTCCAGCTTCATCCATGTCCCTGCCAAGGACAGAACTCATTCATTTTTATGGCTGCATAGTATTCCATGCTATATATGTGCCACATTTTCTTTATCCAGTCTACCATTGATGGGCATTTGGGTTGGTTCCAAGTCTTTGCTATTGTGAATAGTGCCTCAGTAAACATACGTGTGCATGTGTCTTTATAATAGAACAATTTGTAAACCTTTGGTTATATACCCAGTAATGGGATCGCCACACTGTCTTCCACAATGGTTGATTTGCACTCCCACCAACAGTGTAAAAGCATCCCTATTTCTCTACATCCTCTCCAGCATCTGTTGTTTCCTGACTTTTTTAATGATCGCCATTCTAACTGGTGTGAGATGGTATCTCAATGTGGTTTTGATTTGCATGTCTCTAATAACCAGTTATGATGAGTTTTTTTTTCATATTTCTTGGCTACATGTCTTCTTTTGAGAAGTGTCTGTTCATATGTTTCACCCACTTTTTGATGGAGTTATTTCTTGTAAATTAATTGAAGTTCCTTGTGGATTCTGGATGTTCGCCCTTTGTCAGATTGATACATTGCAAAAATTTTCTCCCGTTCTGTAGGCTCCCTGTTCACTCTGATGATAGTTTCTTTTGCTGTACATAAGTTCTTAAGTTTAATTAGATTCCATTTGTCAATTTCGGCTTTTTTTTGACATCGCTTTTGGTGTTTTAGTCATGAACTCATTGTCTATGCCTATCAATCACCTGAATGCTATTGCTTAGGTTTCCTTTGAGGGTTTTTTATGGTTTTAGGTCTTACATTTAAGTCTTTAATCCATCTTGAGTTAATTTTTGCATAAGGTATAAGGAAGGGGTTCAGTTTTCTGCATATGGCTAGCCAGTTTTCCCAACATCATTCATTAAATAGGGAATCCTTTCCCCATTGCTTGTTTTTGTCAAGTTTGTCAAAGGTCAGATGGCTATAGATGTGTGGTGTTATTTTTGAGGGCTCTGTTCTGTTCCATTGGTCTATGTCTCCGTTTTGGAAGTCAGGTAGTGTGATGCCTCCAGCTTTGTTCTTTTTGCATAGGATTGTCTTGCCTATATGGGCTCCTTTTTGTTTGCATGTGAAATTTAAAGTAGTTTTTTCCTAATTCTGTGAAGAAAGTCAATGGTAGCTTGATGGGAATAGCACTGAGTGTATAAATTGCTTTGGGCAGTATGGCCATTTTCATGTTGATTCTTCCTATCCATGAGCAGTGGTGTGTAGTTCTCCGTGAAGAGGTCCTTCACATGCCTTGTAAGTTGTATTCCTAGGTATGTTATTCTATGTGTAGCAATTGTGAATGTGAGTTTATTCATGATTTGGCTCTCTGTGTGTCTATTATTGGTGTATAGGAATGCTTGTGATTTTTGCACACTGTGTATCCTGAGACTTTGCTGAAGTTGCATATCAGCTTAAAGAGTTTGGAGGCTGAGACAATGGGTTTTTCTAAAAATACAATCGTGTCATCTGCAAACAGAGACAATTTGACTTCCTCTCTTCCTAGTTGAATACCCTTTCTTTCTTTCTCTTGCTTGATTGCCCTGGCTAGCACTTCCAATACCATGTTGAATAGGAGTGGTGAGAGTGGGCATCCTTGTCTTGTGAAAGTTTTCAAAGGGAATGCTTCCAGCTTTTGCCCATTCAGTATGATATTGGCTGTGGGTTTTTCGTAAAGAGCTATTATTTTGAAATAACCCAAAGACTTCATTCTCTCTGTCACATTCAGGTACACCGATCAAATGTAGATTTGGTCTTTTCACATAATCCCATATTTCTTCGAGGCTGTGTCTATGCTTCACAAAGTTCTCATGCTGTGTTTTTCTGCTCCATCAAGTCATTTATGGTCTCTCTATGCTGATTATTCTCGTTAGCATTGCATCTAACCTTCTTTCAAGGTGCTTTGGGTTAGAACATGCTCCTTTAGCTCCAAAAAGTTTGTTTGTTATTACCCACCTTCTGCCAGTTTGTCAAACTCATCCTCCATCCAGTTTTGTTGTCTTGCAGGTGATGAGTTGTGACCCCTAGGAGAAAAAGAGCCATTCTGGTTTTTGGCAATTTCAGCCTTTTTATGCTGGCTTCATCCCATCTTTGAGGATTTAGCTACCTTTGGTCTTTGAAGTTGGTGTCCTTTAAATGGAGTCTCTGAGTGGACATCCTTTCTGGTGATGTTGAAACTATTTCTTTCTGTTTTATAGTTTTCCTTCTTACAGTCAAGGCCCAGTGCTGCAGGTCTGCAGGATTTTGCTGGAGGTCCATTCCAGACCCTGCTTGCCTGGGAATCATCTGTGGGGGCTGCAAAACAGCAAAGATTGCTGCCTGTTCCTTCGTCTGGTAACTTTGTCTCAAAAGGGTACCTGCCAGATGTCAGCCAGAGGTCCCGTATGAGGTGTCTCTTAGGAAAAACGGGGGTCAGGGAGCCACTTGAGGTGGCAGTCTATCTCTTATCAGAGTTCAAGTGCTCTACTGGGAGATCCATTCCTTCCTTCAGAGCTGCCAGCCAGAAATGTTTAAGTTTGTTGAAGCAAAACCCACAACCACCCCTTTTCCCAGGAAGGTGGGGGCTTTATTTATAAGTCCCTGATGGGCTGCTGCCTTTTTTTCAAAGATACCCTGCCCAGCAAGAAGGGAGTTTAGTGACAGTCTGCCTGCAGAGGCCTTGCTGAGCTGCCATGGGCTCCGCCCAGTTGCTGTGTAAACTTCCTGGCCCCTTTGTTTACACAGGTGAGGTTAAAACCGCCTACCTGAGCCTCAGCAATGGCAGATGTCCCTCCCCAAACTGAGCTCAAGTGTCCCAGGCTGAACTCAGACTGCTGTGCTGGCTGGGAGAATTTCAAGGCAGTGGCTCTTAGCTTGCTGGTCTTCATAGGGGTGGGACCCACTGAGCCAGATCACTTGGCTCCCTGGCTTCAGCCCCCTTTTTTTCAGGGGTTCTGTCTCACTGGCATTCCAGGTGCCACTGGGGTATGTGGAAAAAAAGACTGCTGCTGCTAGAACAGCCGCACAGTTCTGTGCTGGAAACCTGGGGTGCTGGTATTATAGATACCAGAGGGAATCTCCTGGTCTGCAGGTTGTGAAGACCATGGGAAAAGTGCAGTATCTGAGCCAGAGTGCCAGAGTGTCGGGAAAAGTCCCTAATGGCTTCCCTTGGATAGGAGAGGGAGTTCTCCAGCCTCTTGTGCTTCCCCGATGAGGCAGCCTTCTTGGGCTGCACCCACTGTCTAACCAGTCCCAATGAGATGAACCTGGTACCTCAGCTGGAAATGCAGAGATCCCTCGGCTTCTGGCTCGTTCTTGCTGGGAACTGCAGACCGGAGCTGTTCCTATTTGGCCATCTTGGTGGAAGTCCTCCAACTCAAACAAACAATTTTAATAGATTATATTGTATCATCCTCATGACAAATCTGTGAGGTAAACAAAATGGCTATTATTAAACATTTTTAAATATATAAATTAGGAGGAGAATACAACTATTTAAGCCAAGTCAAGAATATCAGTGATTGGCCAGGTGCAATGGCTCATGCCTGTAATCCCAACACTGAGAGGCTGAAACGGGCAGATCACCCAAGGTCAGGAGTTCGAGACCAGCCTGGCCAACAGGGTGAAACCCTTTCTCTTCTAAAATACAAAAAATTAGCTGGATATGGGGGCGGGCACCTGTAATCCCAGCTACTTGGAAGGGTGAGGCAGGAGAATCGTTTGAACCTGGAGACAGAGTTTGCAGTGAATGAAGATCGCACCACTGCACTCCAGCCTGGGTGACAAAAGCAAGACTCTGTCTTCTTAACAAAAAAAGAATATCAGTGATTCATTTATTCATTCTTTTAACAAACATTTATTGAATTCCTTCTCTGTGAAGTTGCGGACATTTTGTCCTAGTGTTACAATGGAGAGAAAACAATACAAAGTGAACCAAAAAAAGACATGATCTCTGAAGTCAGTGCAGGCACACATAACTCAAATAGTCCTACAAATACAAAATCTCAATAATGACATAAGGTCAGTGAAGGAAAGGTCACGGTCTTATGAATTGTGATACTACGGTACTATGATACTATTGTACTGTGACAGGGTATAATAGAGGTGTTTGAGCTTGTCTTAGGAGGTCCAGTATGGTTTTCAAAGAAACTCAAAATTGACCTGAAAACCAAAAGAGGAGGAGGATATAATTAGGCACAAAGAGAGGGAACAATGTCTTATGCAGAGAAAACAGCACTGTGGGAAGGAACACGGTGTGTACAGGAGTCGGAAGGAAGGCAAGATGGATGTGAAATAGAAGAGAGGCAGCATGCGGTGAGGCACACGGTTCAGTGGGAGCAGAGCAGCAGGACCTGGGAGCCCTCGGGAGAAATGTATAGCTTTAATTTAACGTGAACAGATGTGCTCGGTGACAAGAGGATTCAAGATGGGGAATGAATTGGCAGGAGAGGCAATGACGAGTTAGAAGAATTCTGCAATTGTTGAGGCCTTAGAACATGGTAGTAAGAAGGAAAAAAAAAATCAAGAGATACAAAAAATATTTGAGGGATGAAACTGATTAGATTCAGTAATAGATGACTGATTAGGGGAGGTAAGGAAAAGAAGTTGTCAAGGATGAGCTGGATTTCTGGATCTTCAATAACTGAATAAATGATAAAACAATACCTTGAAACAGGAGGACCTGAAAAACAATCAATCAGTTTCTTCTCTAGTCCAGCACTATTTCAACTGAATTACTCTCCCTATCCCCAAGCACATTATTAGAAATATCAATTATCTTAACACCATGCAATGACAATTTTTTGTGGATAAGTTATCAAAATTGGACATCTGTATCCAATTGTATTACCATGATGTAGTTCAGTGTTGAGGAGAAACTCTCTCAGATCAGTGCTATGATGCTACAAATAGCCAGGGGTATGGTTGAGTCTAGAAACTGGGCCATTAAAGAAGTTGCTTCTTCTAAACTGACACAAGAACAGAAAATCAAACACCACATGTTCTCACTCATAGGCGGGTGTTGAACAATGAGAACACATGGACACAGTGAGGGGAGCATCACACACTGGGGTCTGTTGGGGGGAAATAATAGGGGAGGGACAGTCAGGGGTGGGAAGTTGGAGAGAGATAGCACGGGGAGAAATGCCAGATATAGGTGATGGGGAGGAAGGCAGCAAATCACACTGCCATATGTGTACCTATGCAACAATCTTGCATGTTCTTCACATGTACCCCAAAACCTAAAATGCAATT
>CAUYLG010039407.1:0-74481 GCA_963573385.1 Cacajao melanocephalus | reverse complement strand
TTGTAATCGCTGACTTTCAGATTGGGTCTGAGTGAACGTCTGGCTTGTTGGTGATGAAGTTTTTTTCTGTTTCTTAGTTTTCCTTTGGCGGACGCCCCTTCCCCACAGAGCTTGGCCTTCCCGGGTTCAGCTGTGCTTACTCTGAAACTCTCAGTCCTCAGCGCTTCCAATTGCTGTTCTCCTTGTGGGGATGGGACCAGCCGAGCCTGACTCACCGGGCACCCCATATACTCCGCACCGAGAAGCGCCACGCCGGGGCGCCAGCAAAATAGCCACGCCGGCCAAAAAAGTCGTGCTGGCGACCCGTGTGGCTCCTCCGCTGGGAATCTCCCAGTCTGTGGGAAACAAAAATTCATCTGAAAGTGCTGCGTCCACTCGCTCTCTGCGCTTTCACTGGGAGCTACAAACCTGAGCTGTTATTAATCAGCCATCTTGGATCTCTCCAGTTTTTTGACTTTTTAGTAAGGACCATTCTGACTGGCATGAGATGATATTTTATTATGGTTTTGATTTGCATTTCTCAGATGAATAGTGATGTGGAGTATTTTTCATATATTTGTGGGCCACTTACATGTCTTCTTTGGAGAAGTGTTTTTTCATGTCTTTTACCTAGTTCATAATGGGGTTATTTCTTTTTTGCTCATTCAATTGTTTAAATTTCTTGAAGATTCTAAATTTTAGACTTTGTCAGATACACAGTTTGTACAAAGTTTCTATCAGTCTATAGGTTATCTGTTTGCACTGTTAATAATTTCATTTGCTAGTTCAAGGGTTAGTTTGTTCTTTTTTTTTTCTGTCTCCTCTAGATATGATGTTAGATCATTAATTTGAGAAATTTCTAACGTTTTGAGGTAGGTATCCAGCACTATAAACATTACTCTTAACACTGCTTTTGCTACATAATAGAGATTTTGGTATGTTGTGTTTCTGTTTTCATTTATTTCAAAGTTTTTTTTTTTAATTTCTGCCTTAATTTTGTTGTTTACCCAAAAGTCGTTCAGAAGCAAGTTGTTTAAATTCCATGTAACTGTATGTTTTTGAGAAATCTATCCACCATGATCTAAGAGCATGGTTAGTATAATTCTGATTTTTTTTTAATTTATTGAGATTTTCTTTATGATTGAGCACATGGTTAATCTTGATTTATGTTCATTGTGCAGATGAGAAGAATGTGTATTCTGTAGTTAATGGGTGCGGTGTTCTGTAGATGTCTATTAGCTCCAGTTGGTCAAGTGTCAAATTTAAATTCAGAGTTTCATTTTTAGTTTTCTGCCCTAATGATGTGGCTAATGCTGTCAGTGGGGTGTTACTGTCCATCACTATTATTGTGTAGCTGTCTAAGTGTTTTTGTAGTTCTGCAAGTACTGGTTTTATGACTCTGGATGCTCAAATATTGGGTTGAGTATCTTTTTGGAATAGCTAAGTCTTTTTTTAATTGAATGTTTTATCATTTTTGATGCCTTTCTTTGTCACTTTTTACTGTTCTTCGCATATAGTCTGTGTTACCTTTTGTAGGAACAGTGACCCCTGCTCTTTTTGTTTTCCATTTTCATGGTAGATCTTTCTCCATTTGCTTACTTTGAGCCTGTGGATGTTACATTTGATAAGGGTCTTTTGAAGAGAGCAGACAGATGTATCTTGTTCCTTTTTATCCACCTTGCCACTTTGTGCCATTTAAGCAGGGTATTTATTTACATTCAAGATTAATATAGATATATGAGGTTTTGATCCTATTGTGAAATTATTAGCTGGTTGCTTTGTGGTTTCTGTTGTGTGGTTGCTTTATACAGTCATATATTTAAGTTTGTTTTTGTGGTAGGAGATATTATTCTTTCATTTCTGTGTTAGAACTCCCTTAAGGATCACTTGTAAGGCTAGTCTAGTGGTAACCGATTCTGTTAGAGCTTGCTTGTCTGGAAGATTTTCTTTTTCCTATGCTTAGGAAGCTTAGATTGGCAGGATATAAAGTTTGTAGAATTTCCTCTCTTTATGAATGCTAAAAATAGTCCCACGATCTCTTTTAGCTTGTAAGTTTTCTGTTAAGAAGTCCATTGTTAGCTTAATGGGGTTCCCTTTGTACGTGATCTGGCTTTTTTCTCTAGTTACCCTTAAGATTTTTTTCTTTACTGTTGACAGTCTGGTGACTATATGTCTTGGTGATATTTATTTTGTATAGTATCTTGCAGGTGTTCTCTGGACTTCTTGTATCAAGATGTCTACCTCTCCAGCATGATTAGAAATATTTTCTTGAATTATTCACTCAAATATGGTTTCCACATTGTTTTCTTTTTCTCCTTCTTTTTCAGAAATATCCATAAATCTAGGTTCATTCACTTTACATAATCCCATATTTCCGTAAGACTTTGTTCTTTTTTTCTGATTCTTTTTTCTTGATTCTGATTTTTATCTGATTGAATTAGTTTGAAAGACCAGTTCATGCTTTGAAATTGTTTACTCTACTTGATCCAGTCTATTTATAAGGCTTTCAATTGTTTTTTTGAAATTTCGTAAGTGAGTTTTCCAATTTCAGACACCATGATTGTTTTGTTTTGCTTTGTTACAATGTTCATCTCTGCCTTCATTTCCTGCATTGTCTTAGAAGTCTCTTTGTGTTTATTTTCAACCTTGACTTAGATCTCATTGAGCTTCCTTGCAATCCATGTCTTGAGTTCTTTCTGTCATTTCTGGGTTTCCATTTTGGTTAGGAAACAAAGGAGCTAATGCAATCTTTTACTGGTGTCACTACATTTAAATGTTTCATTCTTGAGCTGGCACTTCCTTATCTGGAGACACTAGAACTTCGAAATTTTGCAATTATTTTCATGTAATATTATTTTTTTCCTTTCCTTTTCCCTCTCTCCTGCCTCCCCCCAACTAGGTGCTGTAACTGTAGAGAATGTTGAGTAGGTCTTTTGGCCTTCTTTCTATAGAACTATGAATGTCTTTTGGCAAGTTTTATATTGGGCTGTGCAGTATGACCTGCAAGCCACTACATGACACTTATAAGTAGGAGCTGGCTGGTGCCAGTGTGGCTAGGCATATACTTGATCCTTGTTCACTGGGAGAAGCTCTGTTGCCTCAAGCAATGGAATGATTCTTGGAGTGCACACAGGTCTGAGCTCCTTGCTCAGTCCCAGGGGCACTGGGGTCACAGTGGACAGGGTTGGATTTGGTGGGCCCACGTAGATGTCCTCCAAATGAGGCACAGCACCAATGCGGTGGGAGAATCCAGCAGAGGGCCACCAAGCACCCAGAAGTGTGCCAAGGGGTACAGCGGGGAAACCTTCTGCCCCAAGTTTTATGTGTGGGGATGGGGAGTAGCCTAAATAGTTAATTCAGAGGAATAGATCCTACAGATGCTTGGAGATCTGCCTGGACATGGAGCAGAGAGGGCCCTGCTGTACCAAGCCCTCTGCATAGGGAGGGTAGGGTGACTCACGCTGCTAAACAACTTAAGCAGGTGCTCTGAATGCCTGGAGACATGCTGGACATGTAGTAAATAGTGACCCCTTGCCACAGGATTTCTGTACAGGAGGGGAACGCTGTTCATGTTGCTGATCCAGGAGAGCTGGTGCTGTGAATGTCTAGAAACCTCGCTTAGTGTGGATTGGAAAGGGTCCTACTAGACCAGGATCTATATCCAGGAAGGGTGGGGCAGCTCAGGCTGCTGACCCACACAAACAGATGCTCCAAATACCTGAAGATCTGCCTGGGTATGGAGTGGAGTAGGCCCTGCTGCACCAAGATCCCTGCACAGGAGGGATAGGGCAACTCAGCTGCTGAACCACTTGAACAGGTACTCTGAATGCCTGAAGATCCCCTTGGGTATGGAATGGAGAGTGTCCCACTGCACCATGATCTCATGGGAGTAGACTAGAACATCCAGCAATGGCACACACAGACTAGTTATAGGTCACCAAGCTGCTGGATGCAAGTCTAGCTGCCCAGGAGAAACTGCAGCTATAGGTACTCACTTCCTCCCTCACGCTTGCAACAGAGTTGAGCACAATTCCAGCATTTACTGCTGAGGCGCTTTCCACTGTTCTGGCTTTGGAGGACCCTACTCCACTCAGAGCAGGCACTTCAGTCTCTGCCCTGAGCTTAAAATGTTTTTATGGCCACACTGCCGGGTTGCCAAAGAATAACAGATTAAAAACTGGCATCCTGCTCTCAGTTTGAGTATATGAAAATGCCTGCAGCTTTTCCCAGTGTCTTTCCCTCACAGTGTCCCCAAGCCTCTCTGCATGTTAGTTCCAGGGCTTAGGGAAAAAAAAGTGCTCTCCCTTGGCCTGAGTTTCCTGGTTCTACAGTGCAAAGGTGAGTCATAGATGGAGGCTTTCTGCATCTCTTTTGCACTGGGGCTTCACTCACTTTTATCAGCTGACACCATCAATGGGCCTGTTTACCAGTATTCTTCTCCCCAGAATCTGGGGTGTATTTTATGATCCAGGGAATTCCCATTTCCCTTCTTGAATTAAAGCTTACAGAGTGGATGTTTATTCACTGTCTTCCTATTTCAAGGCGGCTGAGGCACATTAAGAATCTCTAATCCACTATCTTGGTCCTTTCCCAGTTTTTAATCTTACAGTTTATTTTTTGTGTGAAATTCTAGGTCTCTGTGATGTAGCATTTCTAGAAATGTCACTTCCCCTCTCCAGGTGAATTATAAGTGAAATCTAGAGGGCATATGGTATGTTTTTCAAACAGTATTGAGTTTGTATGTCAACTGCAGCATTAAGTCAGAATCTAGTTTAAAATACCAGGACAATGTAACACAAACCAAAGGTACTGGATTGTGGTCTAGACATAGGATCTAGGGATTACAACATGAAAAATGAAGAAAGAAAATATAAGAAAAATAATCCATGCACAAACACTGGGAGAGTCTATTAACTCAGGCAAAACAGATTGAGTTTTTCTTTCATGAAGCTGTTCTCTATGACTGGGTAAGCATAGTCATATTTCATAGTATCTAAGTTACTGTCCAATACCTTCTGTGAAGAAGCTCTGCAAACTTTTGAAATCTCAGTGCTTAGTGGAGTATTCTACACATACTGCACACCTAATGAGCATGCAATAAAGCTGGTGGTGATAAAACAGGAGATTTACTACCGCACCTTATTAAATGCATGTAAGATTTTTAGTAGGTGAATACTATCAGGAATGTTTTTCTTTAGCAGATAAATTACTTTTCTTGCATCTTTTCTTTCCTGTTGATGTGCAGACTACTGAATGCCAGCTAAGCAGAGAAAACAATTTTTGTGTCACCTTTCTTGTAAAAAGTTGTAAAATGCGTATGAAACTAGATTTCGAAGAGAAAAGAGGATTCTTTTTTGAGTTCTCCCCAGCAGTGACAACAGCCTTTTAACACTATGCTTATTTAGTTTTTTTAATACTCGTCATTTCATTTCCTTCAAAGAACACTAAGTAACTCCTTTAACTTAACATGTGTCTTCTTATCTTCACACAAATATTAAAGGTAATGCTGAATTTCTTTACTGTCTCAAAAGCCCAAAGGACTTTTTGGTAGCTGGGTGTATTATAACTTACATATGACCTGCTTTATCCTTACCACATTTTAAAAATATCCAAACTACTCTTCTACCCCATTAAAATTAAATTCTTTATGAATAAATATCTGATAATTATGGTTTTAACATTTTTGTTACATTTGTCACACATATAACATCTAGCAAAGGTAAGTTTAGCTTTGTGTAAAGGATGGTGACTTCAGTGTTTATTTTAATGTTAGACCTTTCTACATTCAACGTTTTCCAACCCAAGTTTTCCAATCTCATTCAAGATAAAAATAAACTGAACTAACTTGGGGGGCAGAGGGGGCTTTTCCAGAAACTAGTCTCATTTGTTCTTATTGTCTCTGCCTAATAATTATTAATTCCTCTTTTCTTCTGAAAAGTGTTTGGATAATAAATATTTATCCTAACCATACAACTACATCAAAATGTTTATGTTTCTCTGAATACTTTTAAAATAATCTATTGAAGTTGTTTTCAAAGTTAATCATCCAACCTGGATTATCAGGATATTTTTTCATAATTAAATTTCATTTAGATCGGAATAATATTATAAAACTTGATCACCCATTTAAAAATAAAGTGACCTAAATTATTTTCAGTTGTTTCTAATAAGCAAGTACACTTTCAGAAAAACAATATCTATTGCTGAGAATTTCAAAACATGTAGCAACTAAATGCAAAGGAACTTCAACAGTAGTACAAATAGTAATAGTAGTAATAACAGTCATAGCCACAGTAAATTATTACCATATATTATTTACTATTTTCTAGTCATTGTGTTAATCTGATAGATAGATAGATAGATGGATGATATACAGATAGATAATCTCATAGATAATCTTCATATCAATCCTGAAAAGAATGATTTTTAATCCTCATTTTATACATGAGAAACTGAAACTTGGGGCTTCATTATTTTGGTGACCAGGTTTCACTACTAGCAAATTGCAAAGCAGAGACTCAAGACCTCCATTTGGATTCGTTCCAAAACTCGTCGCCCTCAACACTGAGCTATACTTCCTCTTTACTCTCTTACCCCAATAAGACTATCAAATGTGTAGATAAACTTAGTAATTTCTGGAAATACTGGTGATCCAGTATGGCTGGAATATAAGGTAATGAAAAAGTGTGTGCTATAGACAAGATGTTTGTGTTCCCCTCAATTTCATATGTTGAAATATAATCCCCAACGTGGTGGCATTTGCATGTGGGGACTCTGGGAAGGGATTTGGTCATGAGGATAGAGACCTCATGAATGAGATTTGATACCTTATAAAGAACTCCCTTGCTCCTTCCTCCAATGAAGTTATAGTGAGACGATGGGCTTCTATGGAAAAGAAAGTGAACCCCCACCAGACACTCAATATGTTGGAGCCTTGATCTTGGGCTTCTCAGTCTAGCACTGTGAGAAATAATTTTCTACTGTATATGAGCCAACTAGCCTGTGGTAATTTTATAGCAGCCTAAAGAGACTAAGACAAAAAAAGTGTAAGAAAAGTAACATGCAGCTTCCTTATAAAAGATCTCAGGAGACAAGTTCAGAAATTGTTACACTATCCTGCATATAATAAGGACTTAATGGAGCTTTTCAAATAGGATAGTGAAAAGATCAAATTTGTGTCAGAAACACAAGTTTGGGGAAATAAAAGAAGTAAAATTAGAGATATACTAAATATAGTAAGCCTAGTTAGGAGGCTAGTTCTATAAAAAAAAATAACAGTATCCTGAATAAAACTACTGATAGTGATAACAAGATGAAAGAAAGTTATAAAAGAGATTTTTAGGAGATAGACAAAGCTTTAGGACTTACTGGCTGAAGTAAAGAGAGAGGAATAAGAAAGAAAGGATGATTCCGGTATGGCTTGGGTTCCTGAGCAAAAGGTGGTATTATTGACCAAGAGAATGTGGATCAGTTGCAGATCAGATCCTTTTGGGTGGAAGATGGTCGTAAAGAGTTGAGTTTAGTAATTGTTACATTTGCAGGTTTTAGTTTCTGTATCAGATTGGCACGGCAAGATTTGAGAAGGGAAAGCCTGGACCTGCTGTAATAGAAAAGATCATGAATTAAAATGGTTTGAAAACTTGAGTACAACAAGGAATTAAGACATAAACGAGAATGTGAAAATGAGGCTGTGAAATTTAATACCAACATTCACCTATAGGAACTCCTGTTTTGTGTCAGCGACTCTGTGATGATTCTTTGCTGTTCCACTTAGAAGCAGAAAAATGATCTAACTTTTTTCTATTTTACCTGGTATAAAATATAGAGGATGCTACTGAATATCCAGGAGAGTTAGTACATTGACCCTTTTGAGCCAGAAATAGTGTGCTTTATGTTGACTGCTGAGTATTACTGCAATTTCTGTTTTATCAGTTTATAAAGGCACTTTAACATTTCAAATAATAATAATCTTATGACTCTACCATGGCTATCTTTACATCTTTACATTTGTGTATTTTGGTATAGCTTCCCCAGAGTAGTAATATTTAGAGTAAGAACAAACATAAAGCAACTGAGGCTGATTTGTTCTTTCTAATCATTTGTTATCTTTTTAAAAAGGTGTGGGTGGGGAGGAAAGTAAAGGCTTCTTATGTATTAGCATCAGGTGGGTTTGATACCAAGCATTGTACTCTTTCACCTCAGTGCTGCTGATATTCTCTACATATTCAATTGCTGACAATATGCAATAGTAGATGCTGGGAAACTGTAATACCAGGTGTGTGTTTTATGGTTTTATTATAGTAAGTATATGGCTTAGCTGAGCTAATCTCTCATGTTTAAGTTTATTTTGCTTAAAATGGTGACATTTCAAATAACCATGTAAAACTCGGAAGTTATATCTTGTAAGAATTTAATCATAGGTACAAAGGAGAGAGACAAATAGGTGTATTGTTAGATATCTGTTAATTTATTGTTCTTCACAAATACAGAAAAAACAGCTGTTATTTAAATGTAATCTAAAATAGAACACTTAGTAAGAGCTCTCTTCCATTTGAAAACAAAAACATCTAGAGGCCCTAAGTGATAAACTCATGGCATTGTGGTCCACTCTGGTTGCCTTTTGTAATTAATTCTGATCATATTATCCAGAAATAGATTCAGGTGTATAACCAGAATTGATCAGATGACAATATTTTCTTTAAGGCATTTTCAATACAAAGAAACTGAACTATTTACTTTAAATCTATGCCACTGTATCTACATAGTGTGGTATAATAAAAAAATAAAAGCTGTTGAGAATTTAGTTACTGCAATACGTCTGATTCATATTCTTGATTTTCAATTTTGTTAACTATTATGATAGATAGAAGATTCTTAAAAATCATACAAGTGAGTCATACATGAAACAACCCAATAGAAATGAAGCTTTTCGCATGAGTTGTCTTCCTTGGTTGAAATTGGATCTGAAATAAAACATAATTATATTTTTTCAAATAATTTTCTCTCACATTTGGAATTCATCTGATAAAACAAAGTTTTCTATACAATCATAGAAGACCTTGAGAAAAGTGTTGAGAAACTTCTACAAAAGACTAAATTGGCTGCATTTGAACAACCTACACCCAGCAAAAGCCAAGGGAAGCCTGAAACTTTACTCTGACAGAATGGAGATGAAACACTCAGATCATCGAGTTTGAGAATAATTAACAGATTAGTGTAGAAATAATTAAAATCCCTTCCTAACTGGAGGTGAGTGGGAAGAAAAATCTCTGTTATAGCATTTTCTATCTTCTTCCATGAAGGTCATGACATTTTTAGGATTTCAGTATACTGAGACAGACAGATAATGTCTTTTATTTGTTCTAAAGCTGAATCTGTTTTAATAAGGTTTACTTTTAGACTGTATTTTTGTTTGACACTTATTTGATATGTATTTTCTTCTTATAAAATACTTCAGTAACTTTGATCACATGAGACTATATCTCAATACAAATTACTTTATTCATTTGGAAGCCATGCATTGTCTACTCTGTGTTAGGCATGGTAGATTTAGGGAAATATAAAGTAAATTCCTGCTTTCTATGATTTAACTGTCAAGAAGGGTAGATTGTGCAAAACTTCAATTATTTAATTATAATTTGTTGTGCAGATCAATCATTGTGATTTAATAATAAAAAGACAATAATAGGGATACATGAATTTTTTTAGTTATTCTGGGGAAGGGAATAAATAACCGCCTAGGAATAGAGAAAAGCTCAGTGAGTAGTTGACATATGAGATGAGTTTTGAAGGTTAAATAGGAGATTCCAGGAGAAGAAGTCGGAATAGGGTGCTTCAAACTGATTACATCGAAGCAATAGAGATATAAAGGAATATGGCCCATTATTAATCATGGTAAATGCTAAGTGCTGTTACAAGAAGGTTGAAAGTTTAGAAATGTGGCCGGGCATGGTGGCTTATGCCTGCAATTCTAGCACTTTGGGAGGCTGAGGCAGGAGAATTGCTAGAGATCAGCAGTTCAAGACCAGCTTGGGCAACAAAGGGAAACTCCATCTCTACAAAAATTAGCCTAGCACGATGGTACATGCCTGTAGTTTCAGCTACCTGGGAGGCTGAGGTGGAAGGATGGCTTGAGCCTGGGAGGCAGAGGTTGCAATGAGCTAAGATGGTGCACTTCACTCCAGCCTGGGTGGCAGAGCCAGACACTATCTCCAAAAATAAATAAATACACACACACACATATATATAATTAAAAATTTAAAAATAGATATTCATATAAGTAAAAACAGAAGTCCACTTCTTGCTCACAAATATGGTGGCTTTTTCTCATGCAGTGATTTGGACTTAGGCTCCTTTTTCATGGGTTCTTCTGTGTCTTAAGGTACAACTGCTTTCCATATCATCCCAACAGAAGGGCTCAGATATCTTGAGGGTTCATATCTGTGAGCCCAGAAATGGCATGCTAAACACCTATTTGTATTCCACTAGCTAGAACTCAGTTAAATGGCCATGATCACTCACACAGGGTAGACAATACGTGGTTTCCAAATGAACATAGTAAGTTGTACAGAGATGCAGTCTCATGTGACCAAAGTTACTGAAATGTTTTTATGGGAATGGAGTATATATTGAATAAGTGTCAAACAAGAAATACACTCTAAAAGTAAACTTCTAGGGGAGGCTGGAAACCATAATGTAGCTTAACTATCATGAAAAAAGAAAACCTTGATGATTTTTCCCAGTACTCTTTATTTCTTGCTTATGTCATCACTATACGATGAAAGTTGTCAAAGAGGCTTTGTTGCATGCAGTCATTTAAGAATCAGTTTTTTTCCTATATGATGCTCAACAACATCCTAAGACCTCAAAGCTTCTGCATCCTCCTCACAGTGGCCAGAAGACAAAGGGAGAGAGAATTCTCTGAGGTACCAGGCCTGAAAGTTGCAGACAACCCCTCCAGCCACATCCTGTTAATAGAACTTAATCATATGACGCCACTAGCCTCTGCTTTCCTCAGCGCCAGCTCCAAAATGGGGAAATCCTTCAGTAACTCCATGTTTAAGAAGGACTTTCATCCCGCCTCCAAATCTAACATCCAAAAAATATGGATGGCAGAACAGAAAATATCAAATGATAAGAAGAAACAAGATGAATTAATGCAACAATATCTTAAAGAATAAGAATCATAAGAATCATATGATAGTAGATTGGCTATGGGATATGAATGTGTAAAGAATGGCCTTAATTTCATGTGTGAAGCCTCACCAGGAGTTTTAAAAAGTAGACAAAGGGAAAGGAGAAACAGAGGAAAGACTGAATGCAAATTTGAATGGCAGAAAGGAGCCCCACAAGAAAAACATGCCAAAGATGATATGAACATCAGGGATCAGCCCTTTGGTATTCAGGTTTGAAATGTGAGGTGTATTAAATGTCACAAATGGGGTCACATCAACACAGGTGAATATCCTTTGTTTGGTCTTTCTGGAATCAATGCAAGTTCAGCTCCCGGTGATGGCTCAGGGCCATCAATGCACCCCGCAGAGCAAATAGAGGAAATGGGAAACATTGGATTTGCCCTCCAGTGAAATGTACGGCAGAGAAACATGACCACAAATGATCCATCACAGGAGTATGTTGTAAGTGAGGGTGAAGAAGATCCAGAAGTTGAATTTTTAAAGTCATTAACAACCAAACAAAAAAAGAAACTTCTCAGGAAATTAGATAAACCGGAGAAGAAAAAAAGAAAAAGAGATAGAAAAAAGAAAAAGTTTGAGAAGAGCAGAAGTACGCACAAAAAGCGTAAAAACAAATCCTCTTCCTTCTCCCCCTCCTCCTCCTCTTCCCTTACTGAAACTTCAGAAAGCAGTAGTGAGAGTGAGAGTGACATTAAAGAAAAAAAAAAAATAGAAAAGAAGAAAACAAAGTCAAACAAGAGCTCAGAGCATAACAACAGTGATTCTAAAGAGAAGGGCAAGTCTAAAAAGACAAAATTTTATGAAAAATTTTCTAGCAGTCACCCTAACCAGGAAAATGCTAAGGAAAGGCCTGAGTTCTTAAAACATGAGAGTTCTAGGGAGATCACAAACGGAGCCATTCCGATTCTGACAAAAAGTCTGGAAGCAATAATCATAGCCCAAAGAAGAGAGCATCTGGAAGAAAAGAGGGGAGCAGCAGAAGTCGTGGCAGGTATGAAATGAGCAGGAGAAGCCGAAGCACAAGCCCTGTACCTATAAGCAAAGGGAGATAAGAAAACGGCCACAGCGAGGTCCCAGTGGAGAGTGTAGTAGAATAAATGACAACAGAAGCCATGGCACAGATGTATACAGAAAAGACAAAATGTAAAGAGTACCCAAGAGATATGCATACTAAAATGACACGAAGAGAATGATGCAGAGTGAGAGAGACTAAAGAGAGACTGTACATGACGATTATCTGGGTACAAAAATACCCCCAGTTTTTTACAGATACCCTTATCAACGGTTAAATGATGTGCTATTGTCTTTGTAACTAATAAAGCTCCATTAAAAAAAAAAAGAGGCTGGAGAGTAATGTCCAGCTGTTTGCAAATTAAAATAGATATTTGTGTACAAGCCAGTCTTTGACCTTTATTCTCCACACAAGGAACACCCTTCCACTTCCCTGAAGGAGGCAGCTAATGTCGCATCCAGTCCCTGCCTCTAGCTCAGTCTAGAACCTTCAGGAGACAAGCACAGATGCCATTTCTGGTAGTGCTATATGAAATACGAGTTGTGTTTATTTGATCCCCTTTTCCACCAAAAAAAAGCATGTGTATGTTTTATATACACACACAGAGTGGAGGAGAATAACTACAATAACCATGCCCATTCGAAGAATGGCAGAATGGAAGTAGTCATTTGGCAGTAGTGACTATGAAATCCTGTTGGGCCAGCTTGGTGAATGAAGGTTATTTTCCTGACACTTGGTAGAGTTTCCAAATGAGACCTTGACTCTGTGTTCTGGGAATAACCCTTCATTTTCTGTTATTCTCCACTGGGGAGATTGCCATCCTTTGGGGATGCTCAGCTTTTACAGATAATTTACCTCTGGAAAAACCTTGATGAACTGAAATATGTTTAACAGCTTGAACGTTCAAAGGTGTTCTTTTTCTTTGACATTGCGTCTAACTGGCAACGGAAGTCTCTCAAAAATTTTGTAGGTTTCTGATGTATTTGCCTCAAGTCACTTTCATATCATGGTAACCACACTTAAAGTACTTTCCTAGACCTAGTTTTATCTCTGCTTGCTTATCCTCAGACCTTTTCTCTCAACTTGATAAGGTATCATGATGACAGTTGGATAGGCCTTCGTGGGAAGGTACCTCTAATCTGACTTTCTAAAATGTGGCTGAGTAAATCATTTCAACTGAAAAGTCTCACTGCTCAAAGCAGTTTTCTAAATCTCAACTTTTATGTCTCTTGTTTTGGAGTTCAAAATCAATTGGCTTTCCCACCTTAGAAAAGCATACAAATTCCTCCTGTTCCTTTTTTGCTACAAATAAACCACTTATTTCTTGTGATCTCTTTCTTGCAGTGCCTTTCCAAACTAATCCAATAGCAACCTATACTCATGAATAATGTTCTGCTTTACAACCTCTCTTCATAGTTATATGTATATGCTTGTGGTCTGCCTTTCTAGTTACCACATTTTATTTTTACCAAATATGTTGCCATAGTAAAGGATGGATCTCAACTGTCAGCCTTTTACAACTGCTTCTTTGTAGCTCATTGCCCAACCACTGAGCCAGTGACACATTCTTTAGGTTTTATTACAGCAGCAACACCCCTCGATATCTGTGTTAATCTGGCAGGCTAAAAGTTATTAGAATCAACAATAAACTCTCAACAGATTATCACACACATGTACAAGGCATGATTCTTGTTTACATCACAATACAATGGAAATTGAGGGTGGGGGAACTGCTTCATGTAATCATTTAGGGATCCAAATACCTGTCATCTCATGGCTCTTTCATTCTTCAGAGGCTCAGAGTCCTCCATTATATTATTCACATCTGGCCTGCAGATATTGTATTGTTCACATCCAGCTGGCAGGAGAGAAAAGGAATGTGGAGAAGTAAGTCAGGCTTTAAGGACTAGGCATGGAAATGGGATATATCACATCTATGTCTGTTCTGCTACCCAGAACTCACAAACATAGCCCCACTTAATACAGAGGACTGGATCACATAGTCTAAATGGGTATATGGAGAAAGGTAACACAGATATTATTTACAGATGGCAAGTTTCTGCCACAACAAAAAGAAAATGGATTTGTGGTGAGCAACTGGTAATGTCTGCATTAGCTCATTTCAAGGATGCTGTACTACTTAGAAATGGAGCCTTGTGGGTTTTGCACCAATGGAGTTACTACTACAATTCAGATCCATCAGCTGTGCCCAAGTGTGGAAGGAGATAAAAAAAAATTAAGTCAAGTCATTGAAGGCCTTTTACGACATGATAGAGAATTTGCTTTCCATTCTATAGTAACTGAGAATTTATTGGAGATTTCTTTTTTCACAGTAGAATGACACAATCATTTTCATTATTCAGCTACAACTCTAGAAATGTAAGAGAAACAAGGAAACTAACATTAATTGGACATCATTTAGTGCCATAAATTATCTAGGTGTCATTTCATTTAACTCTAGAGGAAACTTGTAAATTAGATAATGTTATTGTGTCCCATTTTGACAGGTGAGGAAAGTTCATAAAGCTTTATCTTTTATCTCACAGTAAGTCTCAAAGCTGATACACTAACTGAGAAATATCTGACTCGAGAATCCATGTTCTTTTCAATAGAAAAGCAGATTAATTGGAGGTGATACTAGAAACATAAAAGCCTTTTAGAAAATTGTTTCAGCATCTCATGCAAGTAAAAAACAGAGTATGTACTAGGCCAGCAGTGTGAGGATGGAAGAAAACAGCAACCCATTTGGGACATAACTTGAAAGCATAATAGACAAAATCTGGGCATCTATTGAATCCGAGAGGCAATGGGGAGGGAAAAATTAAAGATGTCTCTATCTCTTGCTTAGGAAAAAGGAAAGCGAGGAGAGGAAGCATGTTTACCGAACTGATAATGACTTCAGTTTTGGCTGTTTTGATTATGAGATGCCTGGATTCATCATAGTGAGATGCACACTAGGGAGTGGGGTAAAAAAGATCTTAAAATAAGAAAGAGGTAAAAGTGGAAATTTTTCTACTGTGCTATGGAATTTAAGGAAGATCATTAGCAAATTCTCCCACATCCTCAATGTCTCAAAATTTTACCTTCATACTCTTGCTCTAATAAAAATGCAGATGCCTTCTGTGAACTTCATTTTCCTTGAAACCTCTACAGTAAATTCTGATTTTCCTCTCACAGCTCTTGGACCTATAAATAAAGTAAGTGTCCTTGTTTCTTACAGTGGATTCCAAATCATTTTCCTCTCTCTTCTCTGAAAGAAAAAACAAAAAGCTTTAAATTCCACATCTTCAGAGGAGTTCCCTATTAGCCCTGCTCATTACTGTCATCTACTGTTACCAGACGTATTAAGCAGCTTTTGCTGCATAGTGCTGCAGAACAAACAATCCCAAAACTTGTTTATAAAGACAATAATTTGTGTTCCCTCTACTGGTCTGTGGATTGGCTTTAGATGGACAGGAATGAGCTAAACTCACTTGGGCTTAGGTCTAGATTGTAGATTAGTTTCAGATCTGCTTCATGCCTTCACAATCCAAATCCCAGGCTGAATGAGCAGCCACCATCCCAGCATGCAGTTCTCACAGCAGAGGTCAGCAGGAGCTCAAGAGAACTGGCTAAATCCTGTAATAGCCTTTAAAGCCTCTGTTCAGAACTGGCACATTTTCGCTTATCTGTACATTCTATTGCCCAAAGAAAGTGACATGGCCAGGGCTAATATTTACTAAACAATAATAAAATCTGCCACAGAGGGTCATGACTCTTCATTTATTAAATAATTGATCCCTTAAATCCGTGAAACCCTCTTATGTTAATTTTTTATTATACTTTGAGTTATGGGATACATGTGCCAAATGTGCAGGTTTGTTATGTAAGTATACACATGCCATGGTGGTTTGCTGTACCCATCAACCTGTCATCTACATTTGGTATTTCTCCTAATACTTTCCCTCTCCTACCACCCCACCCCTCTGGGAGGCCCAAGTGTGTGATGTTCCCCTCCCTATGTCCATGTGTTCTCATTGCTTAACTCCCACTTATGAGTGAGAACATGCGATGTTTGGTTTTCTATTCCTGTTTTAGTCTGCTGAGAATGGTGGTTTCCAGCTTCATCCGTGTCCCTGCAAAGGACATAGACTCACCCTTTTTTATGGCTACATAGTATTCCATGGTGTATATGTGCTACATTTTCTTCATCCAGTCTATCACTGATGGACATTTGGGTTGATTCCAAGTCTTTATTATCATGAACAGTGCTGCAATAAACATACGTGTACATGTGTCTTTACAGTAGAATGATTTATAATCCTTTGGGTATATACCTAGTAATGGGATTGCTGGGTCAAATGATATTTCTGGTTCTAGATCCTTGATATTGATTTTTAAAATAATAGTATGGGCATTATAATCCTTTCAAAATGATAATTTCAAAACTCAGGTCTATCAGTTCTTTAGACTACTCTCTTCCTTTGGAGTTGGTTCATTCCCGTCATCTTTAGACCCACTACCAAATAACAATTTCAATTTCAACCTTCCTATTTTCAACAACTTCTTTCTTTGTATACATTTTCTCTCATGTCCTCCCATAATTCCTGCTTACTACTTTTAATATCCTGTGTTTGGGCAGAATAATGACCCCCAAAGATGTCAGTGTCCTAATTCCAGTTGTTACATGACAAAGGGAAACTTAAATCATAGATGGAATTAAGTTTACCAGTTAGCATATTTTAAAATATGAAGATTATCCTGGAATATCCAGATAGGTTCATTGCAATCACAAGAGTCCTTAAATGAGGAAGGCAGAAGAGTAAGAACCAGAGAAAGATGTGAATAGATATTTTGCTAGATTTGAAGATGAAAGGGGGCCATGAGCAAGTAATGGGGGAAACCTCTAAAAACTAGAAAAAGCACAAAAACATATTTTTTCCATAGAGTTTTCAGAAAGAAACTCAACCTTATCACCATCTTGATTTTAGTCCAGTGAGACATATTTTGGAGTTCTGACATCCAGGATTATAAAATAATAAATTTGCATTTTTATAACTATGTTTGTGGTAACTTGCTACATAAGCAATGGGAAATTAATAGACATCCCAACTCAAAAACTCCTTTAACCCCAGAAAAACAATACTTTGATATTATCACATTTTTACTGTCCCTGACTTTCCTTAGGGCTTCATTTTATTCACTCAATTCAGCAGCTTAGAGTCTATGGCAAGATGTTATAATCACCCTACTCTGTTGTTTTGTGGTACTCAGTCAGTAAAACCCAAACATTATCTCTCAGCCCACTCCAAGTCTGCACCCACATAACAGAATGTGACAATGACAGTGATTATACAGAACACAATCACTTTAAATTCGTTGTGTCTTTCATCAAGTAGGTCTCCAATACTGCCCAGCTAAAATACTGTATTTCCATAATTTGTTCACTAATCCACTCTTCTGAATAACTAATTTATATCGATTTCTCCTCAAAGCTCCCACATCAATTCCCCCATTACATTAGGTCAATGACCTTGTTTCATTAAATAAAAGGAAACAATCTGAAGGTTATATCCACAGTCTCCCACCTTCCCACATGTGTGTCCTGTATTTTCTCTGCTATTGCTATGGAGGGTATGACTGTGCTTCTAGCTAAAGCCATGCCTTTCATTTGTGCTCTATGTCTTGTCTCCTTTAACCCACTCAAGGATATCAATCAGAAAGTCCTCCTGTCTCTCTCGAGTCTTAATTTTCTCTCTCTGCAACCATTTCACTTTATATATAAACATGGTATTATTTCTCCTATATTAAAAATTAAAAATATTTACTTCCCCCACCCAGCCTTATCCAAGGTCACGCATGTTCTTTCTCTTAGCGAAACTTCTCAAAAGTGTTGCCTACAATTACTGTGTTCTATTTCTTATCTCAACTCCCTCCTACCTTCTTTCTTGAACTCATGCCATTTGAGATTTTCCTCAAACACTAAAAAACAATAGATTTTGTTAAGTTGCCAAGGACCCTGTATTCCAAAGTCCAAAGATAGTTATCAATTATCATTTTGTTTGACATATTAATAGCATGTGATTCTTCAGATACCTCGTCCTTCTTTAAAGTACTTTTTTTCACTTGGTTTCCAGGTCACCATCTTTTTATGGTGTTCCTCTTAGCTCAGGGATAGCTCTCTGTCTATCTCGTTTGCTGCTTTCATATTTTTAATCTCCAGAGTGTAGTGTCTCAGATTGAACTCATGGGATTTCTTCTCTATTCCTGCTCTCTCTCTTAGTGATCTCATCCAATCCCATGGCTTAAGACACCAAGCTGAAAATTTTCAAATGTACATGTCTACCCAGGAACTCTCCCCTGAACTCCATCCAGCCTTTTATATTCAAGACTGTCTACACAACATCACAGTTTGGATTTTTAATAATCATTTCAAACAAAATATTCCTCTTGACTCACCCTTTCCCTGCTACAACCACACACACACACACACACACACACACACACATGCACACACATCCCAAATAGATTTCTTATGAATGCTTTACATATCACATCTCAATAGTAACTCCACTCTCACGGTTTCTTGGCCAAAACTTTGTATGGTAATATCAATTCTTCTCTTTATTTAATATCCATATTCTGTTGTTTCTAATTCCAAAATATCTTCAGATTGTGGCCTTTTATTCTTTAAATCTACTGCAGTCTCCCTGGTCAGAGCTTGTTTGGACATGGCAGTAACCACTAACTGTCCTAAACCTGTTAGCCATCAACTGGCTTCTCATTCTACTCCACGAAAGTCAAAGTCATTGACGGCTTCCCCAAAGCCAAGTCTACCCCATTTGAGCCTTTGTACAAAACATTATAAACATCCCCCTCTTCTAGTTAATTCAGCTGCATCTACCTAGGACCTGGCAGAATAAGAGTCTTTCCCAACTACCCAATTTGTATTTGTGATTCCTCTCCTCACCCCTGCCACACCACAAGTCCCTTTCTCTTTTCCTCACTTTACATCCAAAGCATAGTATTTGCTTCTTTTGATTATTTTCTCTCATCTTTCTAGAATACAAGGCCCATGAGGATATATATGTTTCTCTGTCTTGTTTAATACTCTATTCCTAGTGCCTAAAAAAATGTCTGATGTATAGCAGGTGTTCAGTTATGTTTCTTGAATGAATGAGTTGAATCAATTGTATTTCCTGAGCAAGAAAAACTAACACAGTTGAAATATAATGAATAAGATCACTCTGAATATTTAGAATGAGAAAACATTTACCATTCAAGACAAGGAAGCACACGGAGATGGAGTAAACGTATTAAAATATGTGACTTGATCCCAGCTCCCCAAACTCAAAATAAATCAGTTGCTTCATTATTGATTTATTGGCATAATAATTAACATAAATTATGCCAGTGATTATTAGAGTCATCAAATTACTTCTAAAATATATTATACAAGGACTATGTGTGTTATTGTGTATGTTTGATGAGGAATTGGAAAAGGGAAAGAGATGACACTAACAAATTTAGTTTTACCTTCAAAGATCAGGCACTTTTTGGAATTCACTTTAACTGATAGACTTAGCACAAACATTTGGAAAATCTCAGATTAAAGAAAACTCAAAAAAATGCTCAATTTCATTCTTGTTTATCTTTTCTCTGATTGCTGTGAATCTCTCACAAAGTAGAAAACTGCAAGTAGTGGAAATATATGTCAACAGCTCAAAACTCAAAGCAACTAGTGCTCAATTTGAGAGTCAAAACATAACCCCTATAATATAATTTTTTAAAATCTAAAATTTAAACTATATTTACTTTACTAAAATTGTATCCCTGTGCATCAATGGATCTTTCTGGTGCTTGATTCCTTTTTAGATTGTCACTTCACAGAAAATTTTAGTAAATTCACTTTAAAAAAAAAAATCTATGCTTTTGGCCAGGTGCAGTGTAATCCTGTAATCCCAGTGAAGACCTGTAATCCCAGCACTT
This sequence comes from Cacajao melanocephalus, assembly GCA_963573385.1. NCBI lineage: Eukaryota > Metazoa > Chordata > Mammalia > Primates > Pitheciidae > Cacajao > Cacajao melanocephalus. The sequence goes on along the minus strand of CAUYLG010039407.1, from coordinate 54,327 downwards.
TGGGAGGCCATGGAGGGTGTGTCACTTGAAGTCGGAAGTTCAAGACCAGCCTGAACAAAACATGGAGAAACCTTGTCTCTACTACAAACACAAAAATTAGCAGGGTATGGTGGCACACGCCTGGAATCCCAACTAATCTGGAGGCTGAGGCAGGAGTATCACTTGAACCCATTAGGCAGAGATTGCAGTGAGCTGAGATTGTGCCATTGCATTCCAGCCTGGGCAACAAGAGCTTAACTCAGTCTCAAAAAATAAAAGTTAAAACAAGAGTTCTCGGCTTTCAGTGCTCTTCTGCTTTTCAGCTCATTGGAAGTATCCTATCCATTTGAATGTGTTTACAACCTGAATATGTCCACTACACTGGAACTTCACGAAATAAAAGACAAAATCATCTGTTACACAATCGTTTGTGTAATTTATCAGATCAGCTTCTTTCCGTGGAGACAGTTGTGGATTCTCTGTTCTATACTATCAATTCCCAGGTTTGTATTATTGCTTAGTGTGTTATTATTTGCTGAAATGAATTTTAAAAGCATGACTCTCTATCCTGTGACATTATAGTCCAACTGCAAAAATACCAGTTGCCATGAACAGCAGGCTCTGGCTGTCTGTTCACATGGAACAGTGTGCTCTGGCCAGGTCTTCTCCTTGCCCTTTCCATTTGTCTAACATTTGTCCTCTTCTACTAGCCAACCTGCATAGAATTAATTACTTAGAAATGGCCAAATGATGTTTAGATTACCTAGAAACAACCCAGTAGTTGTTTTTCTACTTAAAATTGTTCATTGGACAAACACATTAGAAAAGACATTTTGGGGATAACTGGCAAAATTTATGAGTGGATAGAGTATTGGATGATATCAAGAAATTATTATTTTCAGATATAATATTTCTGATTTATGTGTTCTTATTTTTGTAAAGATGCACATTAGAAGTACTTAGAGATAAAATGTAATGATGTATGTAATTTATGTCACAATAATTAAGCGAATAAAAATGAAGTTATAAAGTGAAAAATAAAGCTATCAACTTCTGGAATACAACTGATGGTTTATGTTAACACTTATATTGGCATATATTATTCCAGTTATTAAAAAATTACTAAGTAGCAGTTATTGAGTGCTAATTATGTGCCAGGCACTCTGGTAAGCATTTTATATGCACTATCACATTGAATTATCCAACACATTTATTTGCCAGGTAATAATATTTCCCTTTTAAATATGGGAATATTACCTCAGAAAAATTAAGTTACTGTCCAATGTGACAGTGTTTAAAATATCTTACACAGAAGCAAAAATATATCTGTCAAGATAAGGCAAATTAAAATAATTGAAGAGAAATAAATGAAGGAATTTAGTAATAGAAAAATAAAGTAGAGCCAGTAGTGAGTTTGGCAAGATTAAGGCCTTGAAGTGTATATACTTGTGAAATTAACACTATAAATTTGGTCCTAAGTTTATCAGCAAGCCACACAAAAAAGAAAGTACTACTAGTTACAAAATTCACAGGGTTCTGAAAGTTAAGAAAAAATATCATTTAGTAAAAGCATAATTATCATTATTGCCAAGACGAGTTCAGAGAACAGTTTCTATTGACCCTGAGGACACAGGTTAATAAAAAGAAAACATCCTTTGGACCAGTGATATTCAAACTTCATTGCTCATAATAATTATCTACCTTTTTGCATTAATAAACTTTGTTTTTAGAGCAATTTTCGACTCACAATAGAATGGAGCAGAATGTACAGAGAGTTTCCATATACCCCTGTTCCCAAACACATAGACCCTCCCCCACTACTGACATCCTGCACCACAGTGAGGTATTTGATGAACCTACACTGACATATTATCTCTTAAAGTTTGTAATTTGTGTTAGGATTCACTCTTAGTAATGTACATTCAGTGGATTTTGACAAATGTATAATGATATGTATCTACCATGTAATACAGTTTCCTTTCCCTAAAAATCCACTATGCTCTGCCAATTCATCCTCCCCTCTAACCCGTGACAACCACTGATCTCTTTTTACTGTCTCCATAGTTTTACTTTTTTCAGAATGTCATGTAGTTGAAATCATACATTATGTAGCATTTTCAGATTGGCTTCTTTCACTTAGTTGTATGTATTTAAATCTCTACATTAATCAAATAATTTTATGTATAGAATTCCAGATTTCACTGCCAGAAATTTATGCTTTAGTAAGTTTCAGATAAGGCTAAGGAATGTGCATTCCAGAGGATTCTAATACAAAGGTACATTTATCAACTTCTGAGAAACACTGTTCTAAACATCTTAATAATACACACATAATGCTCTTTTCTATAAAGTAAGTCATACTTATGACAATATGCCAAATGGAATCAAACAAAATAAATTATGTGTTACAGTTACATATAATATAATACAGTTTCAGGGCATAATTTTCTGATAATGTAGCTATTTAAAGATAGATTTTAGAGTATCTAGATCTTGGAAACTAGGGTCCAAAGGATAAAATGAGAAGGGCATATGTGTCTTGTGTGGCCAGCAGTGTTTTACAGACAAACAAATCACATTTGATAAATGCCCTTGGGAATTATTCATGCTCTTGATATATATATTTTGTGTGTGTATATATGTACATATGCATGTATGTATGTAAATGTATACAAATATGGACTCATCTACCTTTACCTGAGTGGGCTCTAAAGACCTTTGGGCTTGCAATCTCAATTAAGGCAATGGTTTTCAGATTTTTCATTGAACAGCCATGGGTTCCACCAAAGACATCAGAGTTCAGCAGGAGTCCCTGGGGTAAACTCTTCTTTTAATCCATTTTATTTGCTGGACTGTGTGAAAAAATCTCATTTGATAAAAAGATTCTGCTACTTTAAAAAGATGTTTGAAAAATATAGATCTAGTTGAAAGAACAGATGATACAGTCTTTATGCAGTCTTCTATAACTACTATTTATCTCAGCCAAGCTTTTGGAAGCTATTGACAGACAGCAAGGTCAAGAATGAACTCTTAGAAAGGACCTTGTATATAGTCGCTTTTACTGTGGGAGTTAAGGGCAGTGCTATATGCTTCAATTGTCAGTTTTGCTGGGAGTAAGCTGCCATCCTTTTTTAAAAATTAAGAATCATGAAAAGGGCGTGTAGCTGACTAGTGGGGCTGCTCACCTCTAAGGTGAGCCATGTAAAACCCATTGGTAAGAATAAAGTTATTATAGAGCAGCAATTCCAAGTGTGCTCTTACATAGCAACAAGTGGGCACACAAGCCTTCATTATTCCAAGTACGAAGTATGACTGCAACTTAAATCATATAAAAATGCCCAATAAACCATGAAAAGTACAAGATTAACCTCCAGGCAGTAACTGCTGCCTGCTAAAAGTTAAATAAAAGTCTTGCCTAATATGATAATTTCATTTTGGAATATTTTAATTGCAGCTCTTCTTTCAGCCAGGAAATAGACAGTTGGAGCTACTTTCACTTAGGAACCCGTGTTCTATCCTGGTAAGAAAACTAATTCATCTTCATACAAGAAAATGCTTATCTTTCAATTATCTGTGTCTGAGAATATTCACCTCAAGAGATAAAATATTTGTGGAGTGTGTCGAAAATGGGGGAAGAGAGACTGACCAGAACACATCTCTATTTTCTTTCCTCTGGAAGGCATTACCTGATGCATTAATAGGCCATTCTGACTGACTTCGATTTCCTTAGTAGTACTGTATTACAATGTAAATCTTTATACATTGTTAATCAATTGATGTTAATCAGTGAGATATAATCCTTGATAATCTTTATTCACTGATTCAAAGACTGAGAAAACATCAATGAAGGCTATAGTCTTGGATTACTATGAAAATGTTTGACAATAAAGTGTTATAAAATGTAACGGGTTGGTCTTGGAATAGCAATACATACACACAGCCTATAGTTCCTACAAAATGCTGGCCTGAGATATCCAGAGTTTTACTTAGGAAGAAAATAGCACACATTTTACATTGAAATCTTAATGTATCTGTAATTTGTGGGAAATAAAGAGGTACCTTTAAAAATTAGGATGGATTATATCCAGTTATATCAAATAAGAAAAATATTGATAAAAGCGACACAGTTATCAAACATCCTTAAATAGTCATTAGAGAAAGAACACCAGCACCACCACCACCTCCCCTACTCCCCACATATAATATGCTGTTTGGCTCAATCTTACTGTTTCAACTCAGCTACTACGTAGGTAACAATCAGAGAATAGCCAAGAATCTGGCAATTGGAATGTTATACTGAGAAAATGCAATCACACCTGTGTGAATTTGTATCTGAGCTTCAACATCTTACTCACCAAGTTCATATTTGGATGACACGCATCCTAATCTGTCTTCCTGACTAGATACAGCCACCAAGTTTGGTTTTTTCCCCTATAAAACTATTTGTAACTAAATTAGATAGTAAACGTGTACATTTTTACATTTAATCAGACCCTGAGTGATTGCTTCCAGTTTTTATCTTTCTCTGGAGCTTAGTAATCTGGTTGGAAGTTTTTCTGCTCCTAAATCTTCATCAAAAGCAAATGCTAAACAAAAATATCCTAGTTTCCTGGGATATTGAACAGATACAATGAGTTTAGGTTGTGGACTCTCTATATTGGTGAAAGAAGAGAATCTACCTCAAGTTCCTACAGTTTTCAGTGGTCTTCACCAAAGAGTAGCAGTAAAGCTCAAACACTATCTGAAAGCACCTGTCTCTCTCAGTATTTTCCGTGCCCCCCTCCCTGTCTTTCTCAATTCAAATCTGTATACAGAGAGACCCAAGGCTGTGAAAAAAAAAATGTGCTAATTAAAATTTTGCTTAAAACCACCCGAACCCCTTTATGTGTTCCATCTCACATAGGTCAGTGTCAATATTTTTTGTTTTTCGAAATAATGTAATACTCTTGCCAAGTGTTCAGCACATAGTAGTTATTCAGTAACTATGTGTTGATTAATCAAGTTGCTGAATAAATGAAAAACAATTTCAGTTAATCTGATTATCGACATTCCAGTGTAGGCAAGATTCTCCTATATTTTAGGCAAAGAAGACAAATTCATATTCTTAAACTTCACAAACCCCAAAACACCGTTAGAAAAGCAAAAGCCAAAACGAAGAAAAAAATGAAAAAATTCTTTGGTTTAGATGTTTATCTAAAAAGAAAACAGAAGTTTAAACAGATTTCCTAGGGTTATTAAAGCCTCATACAAATATTTTGTTTCCAGTTTTATGTTTGTCAGTGATTTCTTTTTTCTTTGCTTTCATTTTTGTATTTTTCCTGATTCTCTTTGTGTTGGAGACTATCTGACATTGGAAGATAGAGTCTTTATACCAGTCATAATAGTCAGGCATTCAGTATGAGCTAGATTTATGTTGTGGAGTTTAACTCCTTCATCAAACATATAAGGAAATAAAAAATGGAAGAAAGTGATTTGTTCCAGCTCACTGAATTTGTTAGTAAGAAAGTTATTGATTTATTCCACCCTATCTATAATTTAGTACTTTCTACTTTTTGGTGATCTTTAAACTTTTTATTAAAACTATTTTTTCTCTTCATGGTTAATAAAGAAGTTTCTCTTGATTTAATCAGAGACTCAGTGCAATGACTCTGTGAAATACAGATATATATTTTGGTAGCATAAATCTATTGTTGTAGAGAATCATAATTTATTTCACAACTTTAATGTCAGTAATGTCCACTACATTGCTCGGGTTTATTTCCATTATAAACATTAATCATAACAATAATAACAACAACAATCATAAGCCTATCCTAAACTAAATTAAGTATACGAATGAATGAATTAACTCATGCAGCTAATAAAGCCAGTATCTTGTTTCAGGTGCAGCTGGATCCAGGGATCCAGAGCCATTGAGTTTAAAGCTCCTGTGCTATACGTTTAGCAATCCTAGCAAAATCTGAAAAAAAAATAGCTCCTGCTTGGTTTGTGTCCAATCCCTGCACTTATCAATGTGGGTAGGAAATGAATTACTCAGACTAATCAGCCTTGGGTCACGCTCAAATCCCGGTCACTGGGGGAAAGAACTTAACCCACCCAAACTACAAAGAATCCCTCAATAAGGAAGGGCTTCATTGTCAAAAGAATGGAGAGGTATGTTGAGTAGGAAAACACACACACATGTACACACACATACATATAAACACACAAAGGTGTCTATCCGGGTCCCTTTTCAAATTTTTTTCAATAGAGTTCAGTCTAAATTATCAAACTTATCTAGGTTTTGAATAAGAATGCATTCATTCTTCCTGGGCAGAATCCATACTGCCTTCTGCTGACAGAAAAACTACAGGCCCAAGGTTCTAATTTCCACTGACATTAATAGCTTTTTAGAAACATTCATTTACACTGGCTATGACTTACTACACAAGCACTAATAGCTCTTTCAGATTCTTTTAATTGTTAAAACACATCTAATTACACAATATTGGAAAATCAACCAAACATTTACTCAGCTAAACTCTCAGATATTATGGGGAAAAATCTGTACTAACTGGTTCTCTTTACTACAAACAGCATACATTTTATGTTCATTTTAATGTTCCAAATATAGTTATGGATAAGCAAATGATATTTGTTTACTTAGCGATTATATCCTGATAAACTAAGAAGCAAGTATTTTCTTGCAGGGAGAAACCTGCAACAAGACAAGCAACCACAACAAAAAGATTACAACTGAAAATCTTTGACATATTTATACAACTATGTTGAAAATCATAATACTGTTTGAAGAGACAATACAGAGATATAAATTTATGTGACTTAAATTGAATGAATTCTTCAGTGTGGAAGATCTCTCAGAAACAGCATAAATAATAATTCTTTTCTATCTCTTCAAAGGAAATAAAGTTTAATGTGTCTCTCCATTGGATGTCAGTATTGTACCACTAAAATATCACTGGCAGCTTTACCTTGCAAAAAAAATGAACTGGATACCTTCCTGATGAACTCAGAAGTCAAGCTGCTTTACATAACCTTACCTACAACCCAGTTAGTTACATTATTGTTGCTGCCTGCTTTACATGCCTCTGTGATACTCTCTTTCAGCAGCTACAAAGTCCTGTTGGTTCAAAAATGAATGCATTTGAAAAATGACTTGAAAATGTCACTACCGCTTTGAATAACCTTCAAAACTGCTTACAGGAGGTCAGTATTCTCTCTAGGTTGGTGTACAAGTGAGGATGATTAATTTTTTAAAAGGATAATAATTCAATTTTTAAAGATACACAGTTACTCACCTTGTGTGCAATAACCTATTTGCACATTTTGTAAGTGGTTGGCAGGAAGTTACACAATGATTTCTAAAGCTGCAAATGGAGATGTATAGCATATCATAATATATTTATTAAGGACTAATGCAAACCACATTGAGTTATAGGAAGGAAAATATATTCCCCAGTGCTTAGAATTTACTGAACATGAAGAATTCAAATGAGATTGTTTAACGAGAAGGGGAGGAATTTCCATGCCTACCTCCCCAAACAAATAAATCACTGCTTATATCCTGGGAATGTTTCCAAATAGTATATGTTTAATGATATAAGTAGTATTTATAACCGAGTTTATATTCACATGTCTTTTCCTTCTTAGTTTTCAAATGTATACTTCAGACTGAGGCTACAAATACCAAATATGTGTTCCAGATAGAATACTAGGGTACCAAGGTCAGTTATCCTTCAATTTTTCTTTTCCATTTTAAGACAAGAGCAGCCTTGCTCCACTGAATGGCTACCTTGTATTCTTCCATAAACAGCCCAGAATAATCTAAGGAATAGCATAAGAGTAACTTTGAAATCATCTTTATTCCATTGCAGGAAACAAGGGTCAGTGGACCAACTAGGAAAAAAAGAAGACTTTCTGTCTTAGATTGGCCATCTGTTCAGGCCATTTCATTGAACACTTTTTTTGTTGTTTTTGTTCTTGAGTCAGATTCTAGTTGCTAATTGATAAATGTTAAAAGACTCACAAAATATGCACTTGGAAAAAGTGCTACATTGTAAATGTGAAGCTGGATTTTCAGAATTCCCTGCATGATATACATCTGAGATCAAACATATTTAAGAGAGCACATATTTAGAGAACACAATTACATTGAAATGAGCAAAGGAGTAAATAAAATGTAAGAAAAGACACCTAAACTTGATGACAGGCGGTCTGAATGTCAATTTGTTTATCAGGTGACAAAACATACTAAAAATTATAGCCATTCATTCAACTAATATTCATCAAGGTCAGGATGGTTAAAGCATGCAAAAGTATAAAACCTAAGCAAGAAAAAAAATGTCCCCCTAAAAAGATAAGGGTCTTGTTGAATGTGAAATTTTATGTGACAAAGAAAGTATCACCATGTCAGAGTGAAGAAAGCATTATATAATAAACAGTACTGGGATAATTATTTAAAATTTTGGAACAGATTAATTCAGGCAAATATTTTACAATAAACAAATAAATGTATGTGGATTATGAAGTTTTAAAAATGAAACAGCATCCAACTAAAAGAAATTGGACCCAAATATTTACAATATCCTGGAAGAGACAGAGGTGACTTTGTACATTTGAAAACAATGGGAGAACTCATAAAAGAAAAGACAGATAAGAAAAAAATTAAACTATTATGCAAAAACAGTAAAAGGCAAATAATACAGTAGGAGATATATTAGCCAAAAAATGTTAAAATTTATATATATCCTGAAGAGAAATTTTAAATAGCAACAGAAAACACATACAGTTATCTTTTTCTATTAAAGAAATGAAAACTCATATCAAAATGAGTTACAGACTTCACTTAGCAAACAAGCAAAACTAGAAAAAACAAGTTTAATTCCCAATAACCATGTAGGGTAGGAAAAAAAGTACTAGTGGTATTGTAAGTCTTTTTGAAAAGCAGTTTGCCAGTGCCTACCAAAAGCTATAAAGTATTTTTATTCATTGATCAATTTGATTTCAGTTCTAGGATTCTATCCTAATAAAACAATGTGAATATCACAGAAGTAACTCACACAAAGATATTCCTGAAAGCATGTTTTCAAAAGAGTAAACAATAGGGGAATAGATAAAACAAAACAAATGTTATCAATATAAAATTTCATGCTGAGCCTATAGTTGGTACTCAGTATATATTTTTTGAATTAATAAAAATAATTGCCTGTAATGTTTTGATCAGGTATGTCAAATATTTTATTGCTCATTTACAATGTGGTTAACACAATAGAGCTTATCTAGTATGAAGAAAACATATTTCCCCTGAGAAACTATACTAGTTTACATTATTCTGTACTCTCTTAGTTCTCTGTCAGTTTACAGGCTAAGTCAACATAGCAAAGTGCATCCTAAAGGTTTAATTTAATCAATACAGACACAATAATGTAAGTAAATGAGGTTATGAAAAGTTGAGTCTGGATGTAAACACCTAAAGTAATTAAATTAACTGGATAATTAACAAAATTCTTTCACTTGTAATATGTAAACAGAGTCTTAGAAATATAACTGCGACATTTTTCCCCTACTCCTTGGTAAAATTTTGTTCCAAAGAGTAAATAAAGCATATAGTTGGTCATATAAAAATCAAAGAATGTTTGAATTCAAAGACAGCCTGGAGTTTATCTAATCCAATACATTCAGTCTGAAAATAAGTTTCAGGCTTAATGATATTAAATAATTTCCCCCAATTTCTGCTAGTATATATATGTCTAAAGACAAGCTTTGACAGTCTCCAGCACATTTGTGCCACTGAAACATGCTGACTAAAGGTCTGAGTTAATTTGTTAAATGTATAGATAATTTTGCTCCTGAAAACTTAGCAAAAATCAGACTTCATTGTTTATGACGTAATTTTGCTTAAAACATACATAAACTAAGCCTAAGTCAACACAATTTGTGGCTACTAATTATAAGGACATCTCTACTCGGTCATTTAAAAATATAAATAATGATAGATGATCATAAATGGAAAATATATACACAGGCTTTCTCTTGGCTTTCATTTAATATTCTTAAAAGTCCATATATTACTGAAATTCACCTAATCAGAACAAGTGTGGTGCTTATACACAGAAGTGGGGCATATTTACATCAGCTAAACACAATTGCACAAATAAATATAATGTAAACTACTGAACAATTGTTTTAAATTCTATTCTCTACACAAATTTATCAGAATTAAAATGTAAATATCTTTACTAAAAGTTGTTTATCTCTTTTCTGCTACCCCTTTGTTCTTAACCATTTTAAGGCATTTTTGCTGAAGACAAAAATTACCAAATTTCTCCAGTTTATTTCATGTCTAACTTATGTCAATGTCTCGCAAAATATATACAATATTGACATCTTAAAACTTTGAAAACAGCGAATAAATAAATCTACATTTAACCACTAGATGTCAGCAAAGATCTGTTCACCAAAACCAGCATCCTGCTTTTGGCCATTTGACCTCTGCCAGAAAAATCATTGTATTTCTCATCAAAATCAGAAAACAATAATTTTAGTAAAATACTTTATCTAATTCCTCAATGTTTAAATATGAGTTTCCGTATGCAACAATATCTTAAAAATACACAAAAATAACCTAAATATATGTTAATGGAGAAGTTACTTTATCATTTCAAAATTCCTAATAAATGTAATTAATAGGCTTTGCCAATGTGAGAGTAATTTTATAACTAATACATATATATATTTATCAGAAATATATGTGCATACAATTTCTTTGTCATTTTTATTGGAAAATAGGTACAAGTTGTCCACTTTTACTGTAAGATAACTCGCCAATGGGAAGGATTATAACATTATTTGGAGTTGAAACTCTTCATATCATTATAACTAATATTATCAGCCCCAAGATGGAGAATTTGATAATTAATTTACATGTTTAATTATCTTAAATAATTTTAATTACTTTTCATTCCTTGTATTTATTCCCACAAGAAATAATAATGAAATAATTTGCCTCATGTAGTTTTATGGTACAATTCCAGAGCAAACTTTCACGCCACATGTATAATTTTATTTGAAAAACCCAATCTAATAAACTATTTTTGTTGCTTAGAGTAAGCAGGTTGACTTTCATTTGAATTGACATACTTCCAAATTAAAAGAGATCAGGAACGGAAAATTCATAATAAAATAAACAATACATTCTCTTCAGTATAACCTTTTTCTTCATAACATGCTATCAAATATCACTTTGGATATTAAATATTTTCCCTGATTGTGCTTTGTAGTATCTTTTTTCAAGATAAAATGTAATATAATTGGAATCATTTTGATCAAGCATTTTCTTTCTTCTTTTGAACACTCATTAATTATACTTTGCTTTCTAGGAGTTGAATGATGTTTTCTTGCAACTTCCTCAACTTAAAGATAATCTCCATATTTTGGAGAATACATTGACTATGACCAGGATGGAACATTGAAATTCTATACTCAATCACCGACTCAAACCTTCCAAGAAAAAGAAAAAGAATTATATATTCCAGGGCTGTGATATATAATGCCAACTCAAAATTATGATATTTCTGGTAAGTTGATCATTGGTTATACTGATAATTTGCATTAATATGATGTTCAGAAAAGGGTAGGCATAGTAAGTATTTAGTTCACTGCATATCTTCAGGTATACTTCCTGGCACAGATTAGATATTCTATATGTCTCTGTTGAAGAAATGAATAGATGCATGAATATTACATGGCAGTAATCATGAGAAGAGAGACTTTGGCTTTTTCTATGTGAATCTTTAATTCTGTAGATATACCAATGCCACTTGTAATATTAATGATAGTAATATATTTGCAAATTTTAACACAAGGACATTTTATTTTTGTTACTTATGCTTGCAGATAAGCAGAGATTATTATAAACAATTCAGGAGTGAAGAAAATAAGACAATTGTCCAACTAGTCATAGCAACCTGAGATAAATTGAGAAAATAAGTTACTGTTTTTAACAAACTTTTCTTTGAAACCTTAATATGATATTCCGTATTCCTTATAACCCCAATATTTTATAGCATCCAAGTCCATATTGACAAAATGTAGGGGTTGGCAGAAATTGTCATGCTTTAAGGGAAAAATTGTTAACTTATATTTAAGGAAATGATAGCTATAAAACTCAGTTTTACCAACAGAGAGGACATATGAATTGTTCTGGATTGTTCTCACACTTTATTGGGAATATCCCCTCTTAAACATTTACTTATTCAACATATTTATTTAGCAAGTTCCATGTGCCAGGCATTGCTGTGGTCAATGAGGACTCAGCATTCAAAGAAGACTACCTTCTCATTGAGAGAAATAAACATAAAACAAGTAAAGAAAGAAATACAAAAGCAACATGATTTTAGGTAATAACGAGAGTTATTAAGAAAGGGTGATACGATTGTAAACCACTGGAGAAGGCCAATTTAAATTGGTTGATCAGGAAAGGCCTCTCTGAGCAAAAGGCATTTAGACTGTGAAAGAGAAGAAAGGGCATCCACAAGAAAAGGTATTCCAGGAAAAGTTAATAGCACTGCAAAGACCCTGAAGGGAAACTGGCTTAGCATATTTGAGAAAGAAAAACAAGTGAAGGTTGAAGTTTAGTGGGTAAAGAGAAACGTGGTAGAATATCAGATTGAAAAAACAGGCAGTAGCAAGAACACGTACACACCAGTAGGACTTTGTGGGATGATCAGAAAACCCAAGCCTTTTGAGAGGGAAGTGAAATGACAGGTTATATGGTTTTTGAAGAGAGCTCTGGTTGTTGAGTAGAAATTTAATATTAGAAAGCCAAGGATGAAAGGTGGGAGATCCTCTAGGAGCTTTGTGCAGTAGGCCAGGCAAGAGATGAGCGTGGCTGGTGGTGGCAAGAAATGAAGTGTTTTAGGAGAACTTATAGTGGTAAAATCAACAAGACTCAATTATTTGATTGTATGTAAAGAGTGAGAAAAATACAGCAGTCAAGGTGCTTAAGTAACTGGATATATTGGTATCATTTACAACGTGAAAAAAAATTTGGGAGGAAATTATGAATTCTGTTATGGCATTTTAAATTTGAAATCCTTATTAGACAAAATAAGAGGTGTGTAAGTAACTTGATAAATGTTGATATCATTTGCAACATGGAAACATCTTGGGGGAAATTATGGATTCTGTCATGGCATTTTAAATTTGAAATCCTTATTAGACTTAAAATAGAGATGACAAGTAGTTAAGTTGGGAACTCAAGAGGTAGATGAGTGGTAGAGACATAAATTTGGAATGGTAACGTACATGTACTAATCAAAGACATGAGGCTCTGTGAGATTATACAGGGAGGAAAGTAAGGCAGACAAGAGAAGAGGGCCCAGCGCTGAGCCCTGGCGTGCTCCATTCATAGGTCAGACAGCAGAGGCACAGCCAGAAATCCAAACTGAAACAGTCATTGAAAAAGGAGAGACAGGAGAGTACCTCTTTAAAAAACAATAACAGCTTTCATTTTTTGGGAAATATCATGTAGTAGGCACATTTAATACCATTTATGTGTTAGCATTAACTCCTCAATCCTCGAAACAGCCACACGATGTAGGTAAACATAGGTACTATTATCTCTTTTTGTAGAAGAAGAGACTAAGGAAGAGAAAAATTAAGAAAAGCATTTTAAGAAAGAGGAAACTGTGTCAAATATGCTGAGAGGCTGAGCTTGACTAAGGTGAAGACATAAAAGTGAACCTTTTATTTGGCAAGAGGGAGCTCATTAGTGGCCTCAGAAAAATCAGGCTCAATAGAATGAATGCGAGAGTTCCACAAAAGTATGCTTTATAAAAAATATTGGTACCTTTTTGAGAAGTTTTGATATGAAAGAGAAAGAGAAAACATAAATTTGTTGGAAGGAGACAGTGTATTAAGAATTTTTTTTCAAGATATGAGAGATACCAAGAAATATTTTTATTCAGCTGCATATTATCCTATATATGGAGAGAAATTGAATAGGAAATCAAGTAGTGATTAATTACTGGAGCAAAACTTTGAAAAACCAGAATGTGATCCAAACCATAAGTGGAGAGGATCTAACTTGTTGTGGGTGCTGAGTTATTGCGTATTTTAACAGGAATCAAGGCAAAAAGAATATAGATACTGAGGTAGGGAAGGTGGGTAGGTTTGATGGTGAGTATACAGGGATGTTCCTAACTATTTCTGCTGTCTAAAAGAAATATGATATATAGTCAACATCTGAATATGGAAGGGTGTAGAAAGATTAATGGAAAAGGTTGGGTGCAGTGGCTCACACCTGTTATCTCAGCACTTTTCGAGGCCGGGGTGGAAGAATTGCTTGAAGCCAGCAGTTCAAGACCAGCCTAAGCAACATAATGAGACACTCATCTCTAAAAAAAAATTTTTTTTAAAAGCTGAGTGTGGTGGCACATGCTGGTAGTATCAGCTATTCAGGAGGCTGAAGCAGGAGGATCACTTGAGACTATGAGGTTAAGGCTGCAGTGCGTTATGATTGTACTACTGTACTCTAGCCTGGGTGACAGAGTAAGAGCCTGTCTCAATAGCAACAACCACAAAACGATTAATGGATTATGAAAGAGAATTTAAAAATAGCACGTCTACTAAGAAAGGGTAAAGAGATAGATAGGAGTGTTGAGAGGCTATTTAAGATTGGAGTCACAGGTGTAATGAGAAAACCAGTCAGCACTGTGGTGTTCTCTAGCAATATTCAGCTGTTCTGGTACAGATGTACAGTAGGCCGATAGTTGGGTTTTCCCAGGGGAGTTTGATGAAGAGCCACACCTGGGAGTTGGTGCAGTGATTAGCCCAATGCATAATATTTAAAAGTGTGCCTTTGCTGAACTAAAGTGAGATTTTCTTCTGTCTTCACTACATGATTCTGAGCAGGAAAAATTCCATTTTGTATGGATGATGCTTATAGAGCCACGACACTCCTAAAGTTTGCGTTAGAGTACTGTTGTATTTAACAAAGTTTAAGATTTCAATTTTAACTCATGTTACTTGAATTGAACCACAGCAAATTGTTCTTTCTTATTCTCTAACATTCTCAAAACTCCAGGGGGTCTTCCATTCTTCTGGCCTATTAGGACTCTTTCCATTCATGCCACATAGCATTGTGTATTTAGTCAAAATTTATCTTAGAGTTGTCAAATGATTAGCTGTTGCTTGATTTCTTGAGTACTTAAAGTAATTCTTGTTATGTTTTTCATTGCTACCATGGCTCTTTTATCAAAGAGTTGGATGATATTACCTTTGAGAACATTAATTGTACTAGAAATCTCAGCCTGGGCATTTTCTACACATCACACCTTCAAAAACCTCTTGTTGTCAAACTTGTCACTAGACAGTAGGGTCTTTGTGCCAAAGGCCACGTCTTTTTCAACTTGGTGTCCCACAACGCATAGTCCTGTGCCTAGCACAGACTGGGTGCTCAGCACATGTTTCTCTGAATGAACAAATAAGTGTATTATTCTGCTAAGGAAACTAAAATAACATACAGAGACAAGCACTAAGCAAGAAGGGAGAAGAAAATGAAACATTAATGTGTGACAATAGGTAGGCCTTTAATTGTGTTTACAACAAAAAGAGCATGGAATTAAACATTCTGTTGCAGATTACTTGGTGAGATGATTATAAAGTGATAATTTAGACCTACAATTATTTGTCTGGGCATACTATACCAAGCATGTGACTATTCATTTTCTCACATCTCTTAGACCAGGGTTACTGATTATGTCGTTTTCTTCACAAAACTGTTCCAGAACCAGCATCAAAAGATACTAAAGACATAGATTTTGCAATATTGAAAGAGAAATCCAAGATAATTGTTTGATTCATAAAGAATCTTACAGGTAAGTTTCATGATTTAATAACAAAGTGGAATGTCCAAGCATATCATCTGAAAATGATTTAATAAGTATAAAGTAGTGTCTCCATACGACTTGCCTTATTCTAATAATATTTATCCTTGAATATTACTAAACACTATTATTATATAATGACCGTACATTGCCTGCCTTTGACAGGGATACAGGTTATTATTTTAAGCTTTCTCCACTAGGTTAAAATAACATGTTTGCATATATTTCTGGTTTGGTTTTTAAAAATAACATCGTTGTTGAGTTCTAATTCGCATCCCATATATTTTAACACATAGGTTATATATGTTGCATAAAATCAGTGAATTTATGCTTTAATTTGTAAGGGCAACAAGGAAGAAAGGCAACTACTTAATAAAGATTCAGAAATAAGTTTATGAAGGATCAAGAACAACTATTCCACTAGACTTTCTCCAGAGAATCAATTACTTAGTAGATCTCACAGCCTCTGTTGAAAACATCCTGTGCCGGACACTGAGGATAGGTCAATGAACTAGACAGACATGGTCCCTGATGTGGAAGAATTTAAAGCCCAGAGGGAAGGGGGGAAATGTACATATGTGTTTAGTACTCAGAGAAAGCCAACAAGGGGTTCTTATTTGAGTCAGAGTGGCCAAGAGTTAACAGTTAAATATATTTTGTCTCGTCTTACATAAATTTAGCTTTATTCCCGACACAAATTCTCATCCTAAATCCTAACATATACCGATATAGAAGCATTAGGACAAATAATGAACTAGAATGCTTCTTTTGTTCATTCAGCAAACATTTGTTCATTCAGCAAACATTTTATGTGTGCTTCCCATGTCTTAGGTCTCCACTAAGTGATGGGAATGAAAATTAAAACGTCACTGACATGGTTTCTTTAGTGGAGAAACTAATATGTGAGCAATTATGATAAGAAGCCATGGGCACAGAAAACCAGAAGAAAACTTGGGAGCAGGGAAAGTAACTCAGACTGAGAAGTCTTTCTCTGAAAAGTAATATTAGGGTTATGATTTGAAGAGGAAACACCTGGCCAAGGAAAGGGTGAGGACAGAAGTGGGAAGAGGTGAGGAAAAAGATGGTAGGTAGTGGGAGCTCCAGAAAGAAACAGAGATACTAAAGCTTATGTTTATTAAAAATAGCATAAAGCCACGGGGTGCAGTGGCTCATGCCTGTAATCCCAGCACTTTTGGAGGCCAACGCAAGTAAATCACGAAGTCAGGAGATCAAGACCATCCCGGCTAACATGGTGAAACCCCATCTCTACCAAAAATATAAAAATTAGCTGGGAGTGGTGGCAGGCACCTGTCGTCCAGCTACTCAGGAGGCTGAGGCAGGAAAATGGCTTGAACTCAAGAGGCAGAGGTTGCAGTCAGCCGAGATCGCACCACTGTACTCCAGCCTGGGCGACAAAGAGAGACTCCATCTCAAAAAACAACAACAACAACAACAAAATAGCATCATGCGGCCAGGCATGGTGGCTTAACGCCTATAATGCCAGCACTTTGAGAGACTGAGGAGGTCGAATCACGAGGTCAAGACATCGAGACCATTCTGGCTAACACAGTAAAACCCCGTCTAAAAATACAAAAATTAGCTGGGAGTAGTGGTGGGTGCCTGTAATCCCAGCTACTGGAGAGGCTAAGGCAGGAGAATTGCTTGAACCTGGGAGGCAGAGGTTGCAGTGTGCCGAGATCTCACCACTGCACTCCAGCGTGGGTGACAGAGTGAGACTCCATCTCAAAATAATAATAATAATAATAATAATAATAATGCATTTGAGAAATTTCATTTAACTCTATCGAACAGGTAGGGAGTGTAGAAAGTAAAAATGAATAAGTAAATGAATAAATAAATAAATAAATAAATAAATAAATAAATGAGTTTGGAGATGCAGTTAAGCACCAAATAATGAAGGGTGTTATATGCCAGTTCAGGTTTTATCTAACAGTGAATAGGGAACTGCTTAAAGACCTTGAGTAATTACAAATAGAATAATCACATTTGCATGTGTACACAGACAATTCAATAAGTGGAAGGAAACTAGGTTGCAGGAAAGACAGCCTAAGCAGAGTGAGCAGTTAGGAAACAGTTGCAATAAGCCAGGTAAAAGATGCTAACCAGCTGAA
This sequence comes from Cacajao melanocephalus, assembly GCA_963573385.1. Classification (NCBI taxonomy): domain Eukaryota; kingdom Metazoa; phylum Chordata; class Mammalia; order Primates; family Pitheciidae; genus Cacajao; species Cacajao melanocephalus. The sequence continues at coordinate 36,329 of CAUYLG010039407.1, read as the reverse complement.
CGCAGACAACAGCAAAACAGCAGACACTCAAAAGATACCAGGGTGGTAAACTAACAAGACTTTGTTACTGGTTGAAGATGGTGGGTGAGGAAGAAATCTAAGATGACCCAAGGATTTATGGACTTGGGTGGTGGTATTAATTCTGGTGTCACTATTTAAGAGAGGAAATGAGGAAGGGGATGAGATTAGAGAAACAGAGACAAGAACAGACTGATATTATTCAGTGTATATCTGCCACCCACTATTCTTCTGTCACAGTTTTAATTCAGCTTTATTTGCTGCTGAATTTCAACCATGAATCTCCAACCAGGCTTTCTTTCTTGAGTTCCAGACTTGTGTATCAAAATGCCTCTGGGATATTTTCATTTGTATAGCTTGATAAAGAACTACAGAGTAAAATCTGGAAAACGAGATTTGATTTAGGCAAGAGAAGAGAATGTGTGTGTGTTGTTAATTTTTTGTTATATTACTTTTTCACTGAAACTATAGAAAATAAGTAAAATAGAGGTATGGATACAAATAAGTTAGAATAAGTGGCAGCAAGATGAAGAAACACTAGCTTTGGGAATTATTTCTTTCAGTAAGTAAAAAAAGAAAGTCTGTTGAAATCAATGAAGGTAAATTGGCAAATTAAAAAAAAAAAACTGAGGGGAAAATGGTGAAGGTTTGAAATAGCTACAAACGATAAGAGAGGGAGTCAGATTGGAACACATAAAATGATGTGTAGGTATCATTGACAGTTCAGCTCAGATGAGGACCTTGACCTTTGGGATTTCAATTTTAGTAGCACCAATCCTCGTGGCTATTTGATTTCTGTAATATTTCTTACCAGTCCAGGTACAGGAGTGGAGAACACAGGTGGTTGGGTTTATCCAGGATTGGACTTTTTCTTCATGAGTGTAGCAGGAAAGCAGAGTCAAGTTTTGTGAGTGTAGGCAACAGAACTGTTTAAGTTAGAGATCAAAGGCCCAGACTGATTATCAAATAAAATGTATCCAGAAGGAATCTCTTAGATTGACAGGAACAAAAAGAGCAGTTATGAGCTGAACATCAATAGAGTGTAGTGGGAATGGGAACTGGAATGTTAAGAGGCTAAGAACAGAGAAGAAATCTTAGATTGGTGTACGTCAGAAGTGGGGAGACCCTGGGTGATGGATGCAAAGCCCCAGATTTGGAATGGAGTTGCCGACTGAAGAGGAAGGAAGGAAAAGGTCAAGGGCTTTGACAAAACCAAGAGAATCTGATATTAATTTGTCAGATGGCCCACCAGTATTGGAAGGACTTTTAAGGCCACTAGTCCAACCTCCTTCAACAGAAAAGTATATTAAGGTGTGACCTTCAATAAACGTTGGCCAAGGATTAGGCATCCTGAGCATGAACTAGTCACCCATCATAGAACATCCTATGCAAATGATTTAGCTCAGGTTCTCTAAAGCAAGTATAAAATAAGTCAGTGATACTTCCTGGGTTTTTTAATTTAAATATTATTTGCATACAGTAGTTTGTGTTTTTTACTTTTGTTTTCAGAAGAAGAAAATGGTTGACATGATTTGAAGGGAAGGAGCTTTTGATTCCCTCTTGGGCAAAATAACTTCAGCAAAAATCCTAGAGGGAGGAGCAATAGGGGATATAACAAATGTCCTCTTGGAGTTGACATCTAAATGACTTTTCATTGTAGAGGCATGAAACCAATCTAAATTCTCCCACCTCATGTTATGTTGCTCAGCCAGCTCTATTATCTTAAACTCTCAGTTCTGACAGCCTATCAGACAGTTAAATCCTATTTTTTAATCCTCATATAAATGTAGCACTGAGATTAACATGAAAACAATGTTTTTCAAATATGGATTTAAAAAATTCTATGTTTGTGGTTTTTAATTTATTAGATTATACTGTCATTCGCCACTAGTGGAAGAAAATTCAAAGCTGTTTGCTTTCCTGGCCTCGTTTTCTCACTTTCTCTCCAAAATGAATCAGGATCAAGGAAGAAAAATCATTTTCATTCATCCCTAAGGAGGAGGAGTATGGCTTATTGCCAACTCCTCGGATATAATAGGCTCAATGAGCTAGAACAATCTAATCAAATCTTTGTAAAAGGGGTTAAAAGGCACTGTATCCGCAGGGGCTCCACACGCAAACTTGAAACTTTTGCTAATTCTGTTACTTTACAGTCTGTGTTCATTACCTGTTGGTGGATAAAGTATATTAAATCTGAGAAGAGAGCTATTAAATCAGTAGTCAAATGTCTTGATTACTTTTTTTTTTTTTTGAGACTGACTCTCGCCCTGCTGCCGAGCTAGAATGCAGTGGCGTAATCTAGGAGCACAATCTATCGGCTCACAGCAACCCCCCACCTCCCAGGTTCAAGCAATACCCCTGCCTCAGCCTCCCGGGTAGCTGGGATTACTTCTTTTACCACACTTCATTATTGCTCTCAGTTCCTTCAGCCATACAAGAGTTTGGTTTACCTGTCCTTTTCCTTTCAAACATTTGTGAATCTTTAAAAACCACATTTGATATGATTCTGGGATGTGGGTTTGGTATTTGGAATGCATACTTTTGTGAAATGGAGATTAATAAAAGCAGAGTAATAACTATTCAAGCAAAACCAAGAGCTGCAGGAAGAAGCAAGTGCTGACTGAATAATGTGAATGGCTACAGTTAAAATCTCTAAAACATATAATATATGACATTAGGTTATTATATTTCCTGTATAATAACTCCTTAATGTAGTAATTTCTTTTTTTATACCAAAGACAATATTATATAGTAACCCATGCACACCTGTGTAATTCATGATTGCTTATATAATTGTAATATTATTACTTATATACTTAATCTGTCACTGTTATTATTTATTTATTTATTTATTTTTTGAGATGGAATCTCACTTTGTTGCCCAGGCAGGAGTGCAGTGGCATGATCTCAGCTCACTGCAATCTCTGCCTCCCGATTTCAAGTGATTCTCCTGCCTCAGCCTCCCAAGTAGCTGGGATTACAGGTGCACACCACCACGCCAGCTAATTTTGGATTTTTAGTAGGGGGTTTCACCATGTTGACCAGGCTGGTCTCAAACTCCTGACCTCAGGTGATCCACCCAGCTTGGCCTCCCAAAGCGCTGAGATTACAGGGGTGAGCCACCACATCTGGTCTGTCACTGTTATTCTTGAACACTACTGTCAGTCAATACTCCCAGGCATTTATTTTTCTTTACTGTGTCAAGTAAAAAATGGTTTATAAGTTGCTGGATTTGCTGGATTCTTTTCCTACCAAAACGTATTCCTTTTCATATTTTAAGATGAGAAAATGCTCTTTTCTGCAAACTAGTGAGAAGCTGTACACACTAAAACTGTTTTGCAGATTTCCTAAGTCAAGCATAAGTAAACTTGAGTGCTACCCCTTTGTCTATCTACAATTTAGCTTGAATAGAAAGCCTTTACCTTATGCCAAATCATCTGTAACACAAGAAGCTTGACACCAGCTGTTTGGAAAGTTGCAGTATATGACCAGGTATTGAACACTCAGGAACATAAACAGGCATCTTGGGGAAAGTTATTGAATAGCTAATGCAAGGCAGATTGTGTTATAGTAATAACCTGAAGAGCCAAAAGTAAGACTGAGGTCAGTTAGAAAAGTGCTTTGTTGGTTGGTTTGTTTTTGCTTAGCATAGTGGTCACATCAGTTCATCATGTAGACTCCTATCAGAGCAAACTACCTGCAGTTCCCTAATGTGACACATTCTTCCATAAGTCAATGCCTTTACCATAGAGTCATGTCTTCCAAAAATTATCTCTATCTACTTCTTTACCTGATGAGCTTCTATTATCCTTTTTGACTCAACTGAAACAATACCCAGGTGGAAACTTCTCTCACTCTCCTCTATTTCAATGGCACATTGTCTGTACCCACATTACAATATATATTCCATTGCTTATTGAAACTGCTTACTTGCTGGTTTTGTCCCCTGGAAATCAGAAACTATGGCTTCTTCATCCCTGCATTTCCAGTATCACATACAGTGCCTGGCACTTTGGAAACAGAAAACGTTTGTTTGTGTTTTAATAAAGGCAGTACTTACAGCAGTGAGATCAAGAGAATAATAAAAATATGGACAAAGGAATATTATTTGGTGGTGGTATAGATGAAGAAACATGATTTTCTACAAACTAATAAATGTTACTAACTCAGGAGTTAAAAGATGTCAGTGTGTTTGAATTGACAGCAAAGTAAGTAGGCATCTTTTGATATAATATTAAGAACTATTAGACAGAAGGTAGCAAATGAATGTAAACAAGGTAAGTGCAAAGACTGTGATGAAAAGACCATTAAAAATGTAGCCAGATGGAAGATTTTAGAACAGTTTTAGGAGAGAAAGAAGATCCAATGAATATATCAAAAACTACACTACCAGTGAGGAAGAATATCTTATTATCATGCCCATATTAAGGAATGAGGCAAACAGAAAATGATGAAAACACTAGTTTATGATTAGATATAAAAACAACATGAGAATACAGACCACAGAAGAAAAATTATTAAAGCAAATGATCAGATTATTCAAGTAGAATGAAGAAAAGTGGTAAGCTGGATATTGAAAGAGAGGAAAGGAACAATTAAAGTGGTAAAGGGATGTGCAATGAAAGCCAAGGTGGGAGCTAAAAATGACCTAGGTATGTTTGAGGACCGGAAAGAAGACCAGCCCCAGGAAGACAAAATGCTGTTCTGAAAGTTGTAGATGTTTGGGTTAACATTGAAAATTTGAGTTGAAATATAAAAAACTTTTTATTTCATAGATCTTCAAGTCTTTTTTTGTGGTGCTGAGATAAACCAAACTAACTCCATCTTAGAGGTAGACCTAACTGACTCCATCTTAGCTTCTCCCCCTGCCACGTCTCCCCCAGATGCACAACTAGGTCACGCTGTGCATCTCCAGGTCACGCTGTGCCCAGAATCTTGCACCTGTTGTAACCACATCCTGCTTGGCAAGTCCCTTGCTCATTGTGATCAACCCCCTTAGTAACCAACAATCATGAGAACTTCCACCTCCCCTGGTTACCAGTTTCCTCCCCTAACTCCTTATTCTGCTTCTGTAAAATTCCACTTTGCCCCCTTAATATAAAAGGAAATCAAACCCCTTCCTCGGGGCCAAGAGATTTGAGTGTGAGCTGACTCTCGGTGGCCAGCAATAAAGGACTTGTGATTCGAACTCAGAGTGTGGTGCTTTCCATTCAACTTGCTCCGTTATAACACTGACAACAATGCAAATGGATATTTAACTCAAATGAAATACAGAGGCTTCTAGGAGCAAAGACACCAGAGCAAGAACAACTGGAGCTATTCGATGCTGATAACAACAAGATATACTCCTACCTGGAACTAATAAGAGCATTTGGACTGACTAGTAAGAGGATTCAAGGGCTGGAATATCAGTAATGGTCAAGTGACAAGTAGTCTTGAACAATGTTCTGTATTACAATCAAAAATTAATAGGCAACCCACATTTTCAATTGTCAGTTTATAATTGAAATCCAAAAAGCAGTTTATAGAAAAACCTGAAAAGTACCAATAACATGGCATCCCAAGCCATACACAAGGATAATTACAGTTTTAAAAACTGACAATCATCATTTAATTGCATGAGTAGATGGGTTATATATTTGCAAGCTATATATTTAGTCTCTTTTTGTACTTCATAATAGGATTTTGGATGGCACTCTTAATACTGTTAAACTTTAAAGCTTGAGAATTATAAAGTGGTGATATAAGGCTACTACTCATTTAAAGAAATAAGAAGTTAAATCAACATAAATTACATGCAATTATAATGAATCTAAAATACCTTTAAAAATTGTACTGTTTCCTCATCTGGTTCTTTTCTATTTTGTTTTCATAGAATATCTTATGTAATTTGAACAGATTTACTGTACATATCTAGGAGCAGTTTCTTAATCAGTGAAGAAGAGCAAACATGCTAGACCTGGCATATGAAAGCTGATAGATGAATAGAATACACAACTATAAAACTCCATGTCACCTAATGTTAAATTTATTTATGATTGGAGAACAAAAAATAGTTACATTTCTGTCATTTACCTCTGATATAATAAATGATAGACAGCAGAGAGATGTTCTGCACCTTGTCTTGATATGCACAAACATGTGAGCTGATGCCACCTACACTTTCAGTAGTATACCCACATTGTCAGATAGGAAATCCATTTATGTTGAAATCTACATCACTAAAACATGTATGATGTAATATGGCCCATATGCCTATAGATGCCTAGATATTGCCAAAGTCTTGCAGTTGCCAAATTCCATTGACATATTTGGGTCTTACATTCAAAACCTTTAAAGGTCTTTGCTTTATTTTTTATCTTTCCCACCTTCTCTCTGATGAAATAATAATAATAAAAAGATGGATGATCATTCCAAAATATAGATTGCATAGTTGGGGGCCCCACTTATCCAATTTAGATAAGCCTCTCCAGAACATCACTGAAATATACCAAGTGGAATAAAAATACATTTTGAAAAGTATGAGAGGAATTCTGAGAGTTTTTTATCTGTAATCACTCACTGCTGCTTCCTTCCCAGATTGTCCTGGCCTTTGCTGTCCACACCTTTCTGTTCATTGTTATAAGGAAGATGATTACTGCTGTGATCCTAGCTTCAGATTCGTTTTTGAATACCTGCTATCTATTTGTTTTCGGCTTTGCTTGTGCTCTAGCAAACAGCTGGCTGTAGTTCTAGCATATTGTAACATTGGGGATATGAGCAATGTTAAGTGAGATTTACAGAATCGGAGACAACGCTCATTTTCTGGTGCAAAGGGATCCTGTTAGGAGCACCAAGAATGAATGTTTGAGGCAAGTGTCCACAGTGGAAAGCCAACATCTCTATTTGTACAAGGTAGTTATTTAAAAATTTTTAACTGACCAAGTTGGGGATAAGAAGGGGTATATGTGGCTTGATAGTTTAGAGACCATTGAGCTATGCCCCACATGGTTCATGCAGTGCCACATCCAGAGCTTCACACAGAGCCCTGAGGAAGTGCAATGCTCATTCAGTGGTAGCCCTTCTCCCAATACCCGTAAGAAGCACCATATGCACATCCATTGTTTTGGATCTTACATCCTAAATGGCATTCATCTAGTACAGATAAAAGATTAAAAAAAAAAAAAAGCTAGATATTTTCTTAGTTTGCATTTGTAAATTAGAATGTTTGAGTTGATTGTATTTCCACATTGTTAAAAAAAAATAAAAAATACAAAGCATCTGGCTGGGCACAGTGGCTCACACCTATAATCCCAGCACTTTGGGAGGCCAAGGTGGGTGGATCACTGGAGTTCAGGAATTCAAGAAGAGTCTGGCCAACATGGGAAAACCCCATCTCTACTAAAAAAAAAAATTAGCTGAGTGTAGGGGAGCACATCTGTAGTTTCAGCTATTCGGGAGGCTGAGGCAGGAAAATTGCTTGAACCTGGGAGGAGGAGGTTGCAGTGAGCCAAGATTGTGCCACTGCCCTCCAGCCTGGGCAACAGTGAGACTCTGTCTCAAAAAAAAAAAAAAAAAAAAGCATTAAATACACATTTTATACATAGGCACAATCTATGCACCATAAACTTGAAAAGGATAGGGTAGCTTGGAAAATACCTAAGAGTAATAGAAAACCCAAGAGAGGAAACTGAAAGCTTGGCAGCAAGAAGATGGGAAAGAACAGCTAAGGAAGGCTATGTCATGTCAGTAGTATGAAATCTAGATCTGGAGTGTGGCATATTCAAACTCAGAATTAATTGTGCTTTCTCAAATGCTGCAACTGGTGTATCCATTCTCTTGGATTCATAAAATTTACTCAGAGGTACCCAAAGTAAATTTCTTCCTTGCCTTCATCTTCTTTGAGGTCACAAATCTCAAAATGTTTTCCATTTTAAAATAAGAAGACGGTAGCACAAGAAAGACGAATATATTCAAAGCAGTAACTTGATTTTATTTTGTAACGATTTCACCCTATTTATTCCTAATATTTTAAGCAAGAATTGTTACAGAGGGTACATCTGACCAAGTTTCTAAAACTTGCCAGTCCTTTTGAACTTTAGCTTTAAAAAAATAGTTTTTGTTTCTTAAAAAACTTCAACAAGTTCATAATATTCCCTTTCTTAAAAAAAAAAATTGAGAAAGCATTTTAAATGTTTCAAAAATCAAATTTCTAAAGAATTGTGAGGATAGTTTAAATGCTAACTATACACATAAATATGTATAAATGGTATTAATAATACACATTTTTGTTCAATTTAATATATGACTTTAGCATTTGTTTTTTCTAACCACCCAAACTTACTTGTTCACTTTGCTATTTTTAAGTACCCTTGCCCTGCCTTCTTACTCATAAGTTGAACCTCTCATTATACCCTGAGGGCAGAATCAAGATTGGAAGCAGAATTGAGAATCTTTAATATATCATAGTGTTGGACTTTTCTGGATGCCTGATCTCTGCCAGTTCCTTTGATTTGTAGACAAAATAAATTACCCAGAGATATACACCCTTGCTAATTTGAAGTTTAATGTTATCATGCAATTTATCGAATGCATTTACATTCAAAGGTTTTCATTTTCTGTTCAAAAGAATACTAATGGCCTTCAGCCAAAGTCCTACAAGGATAACTAAAGCAAAACTATCATGAACATATGAAAATCATCCTTTCAACACATAAGATACTCTAATGCAGTGCTGTGCTAAGTAAAAGAGTAATAGATCCCTCAATTAAAATATTATCTATTTACATAAAGGATCTTAACAACAAAACTTTTCTCTTTGTATTGTTTTTTATTTTTTACTTCAATGGAAATATGATCCTAATATTAAGGCTAAGCCTCATGGTTTAGTAGATACTACCTTCTTAATACTACAGGTATTGGCCAGGCGTGGTGGTTCACACCTGTAATCGCTGTGCTTTGGGAGGCCAAGGTGGGCAGATTACTTGAGACCAAGAGTTGGAGAAGAGCCTAGCCCATATCTCGAAACCCCATCTCTACTAAAACTATGAAAATTAGCTCTGTGTGGTAGGGCATGCCTGTTATCCCAGCTACTAGGGAGACTGAGGAAGGAGAATTGTTTGAACCAGGGAGGTAGAGGTTGCAGTGAGAGGGGATTGCACCACTGCACTCTAGCCTGAGCTACAGAGTGAGGCTCTGTCTCCAAACAAATAAATAAATAAAGTAAATATTAAACTGACACATTGGAACTCAAGTCACCTCTGCTCTTAGGAATATGGAATAATTACTGCACAAAACAGGGCTCCTGAAAAGTGAAAACTAATTGTAGATAGAAACTAACACATAAATAAAATACTTTTAATTCTATAAAATTCAGCAAAAACTTCAGGTTTCATTGGTTAATAAACAAAAAACCTGAGATAATACATTACCTGAGATTAATGTTGATGCTGGACTTAAGCAAATTGACATTATAATTGTTTTATTTGAATAACATAATTCTACCTGTAGTTCTGACTTTTCACAGTCTGAACTTGGATTATATATTACTCTATTTAAAATATCTGCTGATTTTATTATACTAATAAGAAAGATCACTAATCTTGCAGGCTACAATAAAAATAAATTCTCCCTTACATCATGTCTGCCTTACCCAAAGTGAAGGTATGAGTCATGTAAGTATTGTGTGCCTTTGGTTTCCGTATTTTAAAAGCTATGAGTCTTGGTACCAATACTCTTATCTGCCCTGCTAACCCTAACTCAGCAACCCAACACCCAAGTGATCGGGGATTTTTAACACTTTGCAGGACTTGTAGAAAAATGACAATATGAATACTTTAATTATGCAGACATCTAAGACCCTTCTAATTAAATTTGCTGGAAAAATGTTTTTGCTGTTAAAAATATCAGTAGTGTCTTCACATGGAATACATGTCTTCAAAAGCTGGCTAAAACGTTACCATCTCAGAAGCATGATGAACAGCTCTTTGATACACATTTTAGAGAAGTTTCAATAATAGAACTCCTGTAATTCTCAAACTTCATCATATGAAATGTAGAAGTTTTCTATTTCAGACTGTTTTTCACTATAATGATTGCAAATAACCATCCTCTAATGTGATCTTCTATTTACAAGCTGTATGAATTACTTAGAAGCTAGAATGAAATATGATTTATGCTTTCAATAAAACAGATTGCTAAATTATCCCTTGAGATTTTTCTTTAACTTATTTTGATTCTTTCATTTACAAACCTTTTATTTTTGAAGTGGAGTCATTCAGTTTTAGTAGCATTTGGGACTGGGTGAGTAGTTGAATATGAAGAGACTCTCTAGCTTCAAGCATAAACTACTACTTTAACCCAAACATTAGCTCTTACCAACCCCAGACATCCAAATCCTGCCCTTATGTCTCTGTGGAGGGACATTAGAAGTTGTCACTCTAGAGGAAAAATATCTTCTCATTTGTGTTTGACATGATAATAGCCAGCTATGGAAATATTTTAATAGTTGCAGAAACTCTTTCTATATAATAAATGAATAAATACCTTCTTAAAAACTTTACTTTATTATAGACTCTAGCTCAAGTGTGGAAAATTTAAAAATTACCCTATTTACCAAGGCTGTCTAACAATAATCTTACTAGAAAAAACAAACAAACAAACAACAACAACAATAATCAGTAAATACCTACAATTAACATTCTTAACTCTGGAACAGAATTATAAGATCCATGTTGATGTCCTTGTAAGGTAAATTCCTCTGTTTAACAATTAAAAAAAAAAGTCTCACATTTAATACATTGTTTCCACACTCATATATACATACAAAAGTTGGGAGACCTTTCTTAGAAACATGTTTAATATATATATATATATATATATATATATATATATATAATATTATGAAATAAAATCTGAATAAAAATTTTATTCCAACAAGACTTCTCTATTTTAAATCATGTTTATTATTTAAGTTTTTATCACAGTGGAGATTAACTTATGCTTAATCATCCAATCAGTGCCTACTGTCAACTAAATCAAATTCCAAAAACATAAAACCAACTCATTCATACACTCTAAGTCCTCTTACTAACCCACCATTCATTGCCTGTGTCTTTTTTCCCTTTTAAAGGCAACATCGTAATAAGATTGTGAAAAGGTATAACTAATAGGTTTCTATGTATGTATAATACCATTTCTTCAAGTATTCAGAGAGCAGTACATTTGTCTGCATTGTACATTAGAAAACTACTTGTGACATCATTTCTAAGTACAGGAGAACAGCTCCTGGTGGGAGAGTAATGAAGTTGTTTGTCATAGTGTATGCCAAGGATTTACAGCATTCTAGAATTTTTACAACTCTTCCATGTTAGTGAATGACATTAGGTAAATGTTGTATTTGCGTACTCTCAGCTATCAAATGTTGGATTTCAAACTACAAACAAATAAAGCATACACTCAACCAACAAGGGTAGTGCAAGTGCTAAGTAAACAGAATGACATGGAATAAATTCATAGTTGCCAACTAGTGAGTGCTTCGGCAGGGAGGCCCTGATTTTATGATGTCTGTGACTTGCATCCCTGTTCTCAAATGAATACTGTCACTGTTCCATGTCAGCCACAATGACCAGAAAAGGCTGCTGAGGTGGGGGCTGAGGGAATAAGGAGGATGACTGGAACTCATTTTTAAAAACAAGTGGTACAATTTATCTGTCATGTCTGTATATGGTGTAAAGTAGGATTTGTTAACAAGATCTCAAACCTCTCCAGACAAAGCAGGCACCAATATGGAAAACTGAAAATGTTCCATTTAAAAGAATTAAATATTGGCACCTAATATAACATAGATTGTGTGGCCTAAGCAATAACAGGGATCAGAAGATTTTTTTTTTTTAAAGTAAAAATTTGGAAATGTAACACCTGAACATTCAAAAGTTACATCATAGAAAAGCCATCCAACAGTTACATAAACATTCAACAATACAATGGTGCTGTTTAAAAATGCCCTAGAAGCAATAATCTTCAGTATTTTGAACAAAATCAGAATTTCATTGCTTTGTCTTATTTATGCATTTAACATAATGTTACTCAATAAAGTGAAACAGAAAAAACTGTAAAATTCTTCCAGAAGAAAATTATTGGTATTGGGAAAACAAAAGTAAAACATGAAAACCAATGTATACATTTACTTAATTACATGTTTTTCCCCCAGAAGTGGCCATCCTCTATCAGAAAAGAAAAACAAGAACAACAATAACAAAAAATAACCAAAACAAAAAATACAAAGGAAAAAAAACTGTGCCATTCTTTTTTTCTTTTCTTCCTCTGCATCCAGTTTTGGGGGAAAGCATTATTTCACGGTAGTGTTCTGAGTTCACACATATTAAATGCTAGAAACGAATTCTCTGGATCCTATCTTTTTACTTTATCTTGAATGTGTTGTACCCTCAACAAATGTAACAAGCAGCTAGTAAAAATTCTCTTAATTAGGGCACATACATAAACACATACACACACACACATACACACAAACTTATTAAGAAAAATGAAACCATTTCTGATCTGGGACACACACGTATCAAGATTTAAAACTAAGGTCTGACATAGTCACTTAATTGATTTAAATAATTAAGGCTTCTAAAAGGTTCAGTGCCAAAACTCTCTGCATCAGTATTTGAATAAAATACATTTTTGCATTTTAGGTTTGTGCTTTTTACAGCCATCTTAATTCCACAGAATTTCATTAGTAAGATCTCATAAGGGTGTGTTAGAATTGTTTACTGATGTTTTACTTTTAGTAGCTGTTAGAGTAAATAATAGCAATAAAAATTCAATGAGTGAACCAATTTATTTCTATCACGTGGGCTGTTGGCTCATTTCACTTTCTTTTCATGTTTAATATGGCCATTTCTTTTGTACTTGCCATTGAGGATTCCATTGTGGTAATGTCCATTAACTGTGCTATGCCTACTTCTAGACCACAGACTTTTGATTTTTCTGTAGATAAATTTTGTCACCCAAGACAAGAGAAAGTAAAACAAGGCAGCACCAAGCAAAAGCACAAAGGCAATGTCCAGTAAAAAATACTGACAAAAAGAGATTTGATGGACAGCGGCACGTAGGTGATGGGCTCCATTGTGACGAATAATATAATCTATCCAATAGATAGTTCGATTGACAGGGTGACCAGGTTGATCCTTGTGAATTTCCGAAAGCTTCTGGGCCCTCTGACGGTAGCTATGGAGAGGGGACAAAACACAGAATAATGATGTTTATAATAAACTTCTATATTTATGGATAACTCCATTTAAAAAGGGGAAATAATAAAAACAACTATTCTTTACTAAGTACTTTGCATGTACAAGCACTATGTTAAGTGCTTTAAGCACATTATCTTATGTTAACTCAATAAAATATATTTTAAATTGGTGAGAAAAATTAAAATCAGAGAGACTAAGTAATTTGATTATGTTACAAAGTTGAGACCCAGAATTTTCTGACTCCAAACCCTATGCTGTTTCCACACTACATTACATGTAGATTTTCTCTACACATATTTTTAAATAGTATAAATCAACAAGTCTCAACCAGGTTGGAAAGTAAATTTATTAGATTCTAAAAGAAAGATGGAGAAAAAGATACAGAACTTCATTCTACCACTTTTTTTAGCAATGATATTTAATTTTGTTTTAATTTAAAATAACATTAAATATGGGGTGAAGATATACTTATTAAAGAGATTTTAAAAAAGAGTTGAGAAACACCATGAAGTCAGATTTGATGTTATATACAGTATATATGTACAGGTAGTACATGCATGTATATATGTATAAAGAAAACACCCTCTTAAATGGTTAATTAAAAAAACAAGGAAAATGGGGAATCACAAAGTGATAAAATATAAGCATTTTATTTTCATCTAAAAACATGTGACTGCACATTCCTGTGCCAATCTTTGACAAATGGCTAAAGTCCCATTGCATTAATCCCTGACTGAAGTTTGTATTGTTTAGACATAAAAAATAATGTCCACCTCAAGAGATACAAAATCTGTCATGGAGGATATAGCACTATTGAGTTGTGCATTACAGAAGAACAAAAGACTGGACATGTGTGAAGACTTGATAAGCCAAGAGAAGAGTGTAAACTAAGTCATAAAAATGGGAAAGTGAGAATATCCGCAGAACAAATTCATTCGGAGAGCATAAAGTTTAATTAGAAATTAGATTGGAAGAAGATATGTCTTCCCCATGGGTATTCTGAATGACAAGATATAATAGCTTCTTTCTTAGAACCAAGGAGCCATTATATAAGGGAGACTGGTTGTTAAACCAGAAGGAAGATACTCATGGCGGAAAGTCCATTAAAAGGACTTCAACAATAGCCGATGAGAGACTGACTAAAAAATGGGGGTGGAATTAGACAGATAAAGGGAAATGATGTAGTAGAACAGTTGGCAGGAATTGGTAAGAGTGTGGATTAAATGTGAAAGGAAAGGGAGAAATCATATGTAACTGCAGTGTTTCCAGTTTGGATGACTCACATGGCAGAGTTAATTAACAGTACACAGTAACACAGAACATAGGACATGCTGCTGGAAATGACTACAGTTTGGGATGTAATAAAAGGAAAGGTGAGAAAGCAGCTTGAAAGGTGAGGATGGAGCTATGAGATTATAAAGTCTAATGAAAAATCTACTCAGATATTTAAGAGTTGATTTGATCTTTATTTTTTATGATTTGACTCTAGACCTAAACATTAAGTTTAAACAATTATGCAAACAAATTTGAGAGGCAGTGGATGGAAGGTTGTTAGAAGAGGGAAAAAGCAAATTAAAGCTATTACATAAGAGCATGTAATTAACAGGCAAGTTTTCTCTCTTGTCAATACCTCATAAGAAAATTATGACCATATAATAAATCTAGTAGTTTTAAAAATATAAAAGCCTCACCAAATATTAAAAGGATATCCTCACTTGCTTTGTAATTTATCATAATTTCTAATTGATGGTAAAAGGGAAACTAGAAAGTTTCTATTACTCCATTTTATGAGAAAATGCTTAGGAGGCAAAGGAGTCTCTTTAAAATACAAAAATGAAACGTGACATCTTAGAAAATAAAATCCAACCTTCTATTTTAACAAAGATGGAAAAGGAGGATAAAAACAATCTTAAGTCTTCAGGTACCTTAATGTCATTGTGTATATAACCCTTTCTATAGAGACGATTAAACAGATTAAAGAGATGATTCTGTGGGAAATCTGACTTCTTGCACTCTTGAATTAATTATTAACTCATAAGGAACTTCAATATGTTCACTAGGTCACAGATCACTAATTATGGAACTTCAATATGTTCACTCATACTGAACTCATATGGAACTTCAATATGTTCACTAAGTCATAGATCACTAATTATGGAACTTCAGTATGTTCACTCATATTGAACTCATATGGAACTTCAATATGTTCACTAGGTCATAGATCACTAAAGCTCTTGACATCTGCCTCAGTTTATCTGCACAAGGACTTTCATCAGTGAGACTCTTAGTCCCACCTAGGAGTAGACTCATAAAGTTGGACTGCGGCTGGGCATGGTGGCTCACGCCTGTAATCCCAGCACTTTGGGAGGCCAAAGTGGGTGGATCTCCTGAGGTCAGGAGTTGGAGACCAGCCTGACCAACATGATGAAACCTCGTCTCTACTAAAAATACAAAAATTAGCCAGGCATTATGGCATGCAGCTGTAATCTCAGCTACTCGACAGGCTGAGACAGGAGAATCACTTGAACCCTGAAGGTGGGTTGTAGTGAGCCAAGATCATGCCATTGCACTTCAGCCTGGGCAACAAGAGCGAAACTCCATTTCAAAACAAAAAAAAGGCTGGATTGCTTACTATCTCACTTGATTTTGTATAACTATTCTGTTCAGAGGAGGTCTATGGATCAACCAAAAAGGAATATTGGAGACTTCATATAAATTTTTGAGGGGTAGGTATTTTCCATGCTGAAACAGACCAAATTTAGTGTAGTGGCATTGTCCTATGAGCCCAGTTTACTTCACAATTCAAAGTTCCTTCCAGCAAGAATATGAATGTTGCAAAAAAAAAAATTGTGTGATTAAAATGGTCACTCGAGACATCTCTAAGTTATTCCAAGGGATCTCTTAAATAAAGCCCCTTTTAATAAAACAATTACCTTTTATGGGGCTCATATGCACATTAAATTTTACAAAAGTATAAATATCTTCTAAGAAAAGTTGACCAGAGTTTCAATATGTGCTAAGTTAATAATCAACTCTCCACCTTTCTAACTTATCTTGTAATAATAAAAGTTCCAGACTCAAAAGAAACCTCCCAAATAAACAAATAAAAGCAATAGGCTTTTATTAAATGAATCCAAAAGCATTAGGAAGCAGAGATGTAATGTGTAATTTCACTTAAGTTGAAGGTTAAAAAAAAGAAATACTTCTTGGGTTTTGTTTTCTTCTAAAAAGAGAAAATGGGATACATGTGCAGAATGTGCAGGTTTGTTACATAGGTATATATCTGCCATGGTGATTTGCTGCACCTATTGACCCGTCTGCTAAGTTCCCTCCCCCAAACCTCCCAGCCCCCAGCAGGCTCTAAGGTGTTGTTCCCCGTGTCCCATGTGTTCTCATTGTTCAACTCCCACTTATGAGTGAGAACATGTGGTATTTCGTTTTCTGTTCCTGTGTTTGTATGCTGAGGATGATGGCTTCCGGTTTCATTCATGTCTCTGCAAAGAACATGATCTCATTCCTTTTTAATGCTGCACACTATTCCATGGTGTATTTGTACCACATTTTCTTTATCCAGTCTATCATCGATGGGTATTTGGGTTGGTTCCATGTCTTTGCTATTGTAATTGGGCTGCAATAAGCATACATGTGCATGTGTTTTCACAGTAGAATGATTTATATTTCTTTGGGTATATACCCAGTAATGGAATTGCTGGGTCAAATGGTATTTCTGGTTCTAGATCCTTGAAGAATCACCATAATGTCTTCCACATGGTTGAACTAATTTACATTCCCACCAACAGTGTAAAGCATTTCTATTTCTCCACAGCCTCACCAGCATCTATTGTTTCCCAACTTTTTAATAATTGCCATTCTGACTGGTGTGAGATGGTATCTCATTGCGGTTTTGATTTGCCTTTCTCTGATGATCATTAATGTTGAACTTTCTTTTCACGTTTGTTGGGCACATAAGTGTCTTCTTTTGAGAAGTGTCTGTTCATTTCCTATGTCCACTTTTTGATGGGGTTGCTTTTTATTCTTGTAAATATGTTTAAGTTCCTTTTAAATTCTGGATAGTAAATCTTTGTCAGATGGATAGATTGCAAAAATTTTCTCCCATTCTGTAAGTTGCCTGTTCACTTTGATGATAGTTTCTTTTGCTGTGCAGAAGCTCTTTAGTTTAATTAGATCCCATTTGCCAATTTTGGCTTTGGCTGCAATTGCTTTTGATGTTTCAGTCATGAATGTTCATGTCCTGAATGATATTGCCTAGTTTTTCTTCTAGAGTTTTTATGGTTTGGGGTTTTACATTTAAGTCTTTAATCCATCTTGTGTTAATTTTCATATAAGGTGTAAGGAAGGGGTCCAGTTTTAGTTTTCTGCATATGGCTAGTCAGTTTTCCCAGCACCATTTACTGAATAGGATATCCTTGCCCCATTGCTTGTTTTTGGCAGGTTTGTAGATCAGATGGTTGTAGGTGTCTGATGTAATTTCTGAGGTCTCTGTTCTGCTCCACTGGTCTAGATGTGTTTTGGTACCAGTACCATGCTATTTTGGTTACTATAACCTTGTAGTATAGTTCGAAGTCAGGTAGTATAATGCCTCCAGCCTTTTTTTGTGCTTGTGTGCTTAGGATTGTCTTGGGTATATGTGGTCTTCTTTGATTCCATATGAAATTTAAAATAGTTTTTTTCTAACTTTGTGAAGAATATAAATGGTAGTTTGATGGGAATAGCATTGAATCCATAAATTACTTTGGGCAGTATGACCATTTTCACAATATTGATTTTTCCTGTCCATGAGGATGGAATGTTTTTCCATTTGTTTGTGTCCTCTGTTATTTCATTGAGCACTGGTTGTAGTTCTCCTTGAAGATGTCCTTCACATCCCTTGTTAGCTGTATTCCTAGGTATCTTATTCTCTTTGTAGTGATTGTTGAATAGGAGTTCATTGATGATTTGGTTCTCTGCTTGCCTATTGTTGGTATAAAGGAATGCTTGTGATTTTTCCACATTGATTTTGTATCCTGAGACTGCTGAAGTTCCTTTCAGTTCAATAAGTTATAAGTTTTTGGGCTGAGATGATGAGGGTTTCTAAATATACAATCACGTCATCTACAAAGAGACACAGTTTGACTTCTTTTCTTCTGATATGAATCTCCTTTATTTCTTTCTCTTCCCTGACTGCCCTGGCCAGAACTTCCAATACTATGTTCAATAGAAGTGGTGAGAAAGGGCATCCTTGTTTTGTGTTGGCTTCCAAAGGGAATGCTTCTAGCTTTTACCCATTCAGTATGATATTGGCTGTGGATTTGTCATAAACAGCTCGTATTATTTTGAGATACGTTCCATCAATACCTAGTTTATTGAGAGGTTTTTACATAAAAGGAAACTGAATTTTATCAAAGGCTTTTCTGCATCTATTAAGATAATCATGTGATTTTTGTCATTGGTTCTGTTTATGTGATGGATTATGTTTATAGATTTATATATGTTGAACCAGCATTGTATCCCAGGAATGAAGCTGACTTGATCATGGTGAGTAAGTTTTTTGATGTGCTGTTAGATTTGGTTTGCCACTATTTTATTGAGAATTTTTGCATCGATGTTCATCAGAGATATTGGCCCGAAGTTTTCACTTTTTGTGCTGTCTCTTCCCAGTTTTGGTATCAGAATGATGGTGGCTTCATAAAAGGAATACTTCTACAGTATTAGTTACTTGGTTTAAAGTAGAATATCCCAGACACAATATTAGTGAAGCAAACTAACCTTTTCAATAATTATCACCTGTTAAATGTGGAATAGTATCATATTTGAAACAAAGAAATATAAATGACTATATAATGAGTTTTAGCAAAGGACACGCTACACAAATCATTGGCATTTTACATTGACTACGACATCTTTCTATGTACAAAAGCCTTTCAGTTAAATATTTAAGTTTTTCAAGTTACATGCAATTAACTCATTATCTGATATGCACTTTGGGAATGATATAAATTTATTCACTGCACAGAATAATTCTTAAATCAAGCACTTACATATCTTCAATATTCTATAGCTGGAATTTAATTGCAGTGTGACTTAAGATTGTAACCTGTTCTTGCTCTGATTCAGCCTGGCTCATGCCTCATTAAACACAGCTGGACTAACTTCCTGTAAATAACCTAGATATTTGCTCTTTCCTTTTTAACCAACCTAATCTCAGCAGTTCTGCAACTGTTTCCCTATAATTCTACTTAGGGCTATATTTTATAAATCTTCCTAAAAGACTGGAAATATATATTTATATACATACATACATGAAAGAACATCATGTTTTGAAAAGCACACCTTAAAAGAAAAACTGTAGATAACAGAAGAAGGAATATACTCAGGCAACCCTAGTTATGAAACACATTGCTCCAATGCCAGAACTGTATCCGACCCGGGATCCTTTAAGAAACCAAAGCATGAAGGTCACCCCTGAGCTCACATAAAGGCAGCATAATGAACCTCAGTTGAATTCGGCATTTTATATGCAAGCTGCATCTTTTTATATAAAATACTTTTTTTTTATTATTGGTTGTTCCTTAGAATGTGGCAGTGTTTCTCAAGCCAGTGTTAAGCCATATCCCCTGGCTATAAACAGAAAAAGTTATACTCTTCTAATCTTTAATGCTATTACAGGAAATGCAAGATAAATTAAATATCATGTCTAAAAATGAAGAAAACTGCTGCTTTGTTTTAAAACTACACAGGCCAGTTCTTCACCCTTTGAGACTCATTTGTGAACTAGCTTAACTCAGGACCCATCAAGAATTTGAAAAGCAAAATAAAATAAAGATTCTGCTTCATCATTCACCTGTGTAAATAAATCTCAGAATTTCTGCAATACTCAGTGCTAGGGAAACCCAGCAACACTGGGCTTACCACGAAATACAAAGAGCACTGTCTTGGGAATCATACAGTCCTGGCTTCTACTTTGGACTCTTACTGCTGTGTGAGCCAAATTACTTAAGCCCTCTGAATTTCAAGTACGCTACCTGTATGATGTGGATAATAAACACTATGATATACAGCTGTTATAAGTATGAAAATGAAATAAAGCACACAACATTTGACACAATGTAGATGCCCAAAGATTGTTCACATTGTATTTTCTCCTTTAGTTTGGAAAATCCTGGTAGAATATTATTTGGTGTCATAACATGATAGTCAAACGACTGCTGCTTTTATTTTCTAAATTATAGAAAACATGCATAAAGCATTATCATAGGAATCTAAGGGATATTTCCATAATTTGATAATTTATTAACAATCTATTAAAAATAATTGGCTACTGACAATATACTGTGGTGTGTACATTCATCAGCTTTAATGTTAACTGAAACCTTACCTGGGATTATTGATAACTTTCACCAGTGCTTCGTACAGCTCTTTTTCAGTAACCGTCTTCCATTCTAGTAATATCCCCATGCCTTTTGCCTGTACCCTGGTCATAGTATCATAATGGTCTCCAAAGAGTGGAATTCCCACTACAGGCACACCATGATACATAGTTTCAAAAATACTGTTCAAACCACCATGGCTCAGGAAGGCTTTAATCTTTGAATGCCCTGAAGAAAGATGAAAAAGAAAACAACTTACATTATTACTCTACAGAAGAGATTTTCCTAGAAATTTATTAAAAATTGACACTACAGTAAACATGCATTTCAGATAAAGGATTCCTAAAGGTATAATTTCACCAATTCAATCTTTGAAAATATACATGTGCCAGGTACAAAATTACAGTTGTGGGAACCATGGTCTCAATGGGGCTCCTGAAGCTCTTCCATCCTGAAGTCTAGTGGAATTGGTTAGTTAGTGTCTCTAGCCCTTACACACAAGTGGCTTCTCTGACTCTTAGGTCCAACTAAAGGATCTTCCCTAGAAGTGGATTTCAAACTTTGTTTTTAGCAAAAACTCCTCTCTTTGAACAAAACCTACCACCAAGCCCAACAGTAAAAAATAAAGCAGAGCTGCTACGTAGAGAGGAGGGGGCGACTATGAGGGGAGGGGAGAGACATTGATTTGGTTCCCACTTCTCATCCTGGAAGAATCTTTTGATCATAGAAGCTATTAGAGGACTCACAAGGATAATGCCTGTTGTTTAAAAGGATACTAATCTTGAAAAAGAGAGCTGAGACTGAGAAGCCTAGAGGAGCTATGGACTTGAGGAGGATGTTTAAGCATGGACATTGCAGTAGAGCCTCATAGTCAAAAAAAAAAAAAAAGAAAAAAAAAAGAAAAAAAAGAAAAAGGAAAACAATAACAAACGGAAAACCCCCCCACACAATAAAGTTTAGATGTTCATACATAACAGTGTTACACTGAGATAGCTGATAGTCAAGTTATCTTACTTAAATTTCCTGCTTCTTTCCTGTCTTCTACAGAATCTAACTCATAATAGTAAACCCATAATAGACTTAAAAAGAAAAAAAAATACAAGTATCAAGAAAGGTAAATTGCCTTGTATTCTTTTTTCTTCCGTTTTAGCATCTATAGAATAGAAATATAATAAGCTAGATGAAAGAAATTATATACGTAAAATTCCTTACTGGTTTTTAGTTATAAAATTCAATTTGCTAATTTTTAGGAGAATCACTATAGTTTGACTAAAATACAGTTTCAATTTCTTTTCTTAAAAGTATAATTTAAAATCAAAGCCACTTTTACATAATGTTAGGCATTAGTAATATGGAATAAATGGTGGTCAATATTGTTAAAATCAATAACCTTTTTATAATTTCCTTAATCGATAATATATTAAAGGATATTATGGCATTAAGTTTTCCTAAAAATTTAAATGAATAAAAATTTACGTTTTTACTATCTGTGCCTATTTGAATATGGAGTTAAATTATCTAGACTCAAATACATTTAAAAGATATGCATATAATGGTTACTATTTTAATTTTGAGAATCAGAATCCCCAAAATTAAATTATATAAAGTGCTTCAAAAAATGTCCAGTGATTTAGGAGGAAATAGAAGCAGATAATCCAATTAACGCTAAAATAAATTGACTGTTACCCTGGTCTTCTGCTTCTCTTTGGTTTCAGACAAATGAATAACTTCTAATTTCTCTTGGTTCTCAGACCATCTGTAATAAACCTGTAACCTAAATCTACATTCTTATTGTTTTAACTGTTTTACTTTCACCTGATTTCTCTAATAGGTATAATATTATTCACTACTAATTTATATAGTTTATTAAGTAAATAATTTTCAGATAATTAAAATTGGTGACTGGTCTAAAAATTTTAATATAGAGACCCAAATGTTTACATTTTACAAATTCTTTTCCAATAAATAAAGACTTAAAATTTTGGCCTCAAATTTAAGACTTGCGATCCTGGATAAAAAACATAATAACTCTACCATATACTACACATATACCATATGAACCTCTCAAGTAAAAAAAATCACATTTATGTATTAAAACCTAACAGCCAAGTAAGTAACCACACATCATTGACTTACCAAGCAGGTCATTCTGTGGTAACCATTCTATGAGTTTAGTGTTGTTTCCTAGATTCTTTGGTTTGGGTCCAGAAAACCTAAAATGTACACCAGACAATTAATCTTTTAAAAATCAAACCATACTCATAGTATGGGCTCTCTGATTAAAGTATGGGATTTTAAAAAAATTTTAGATGATCTTTTGTTGGTATTCTTAAGAATGAATCCATGCTTTGGCAACAATAAATATTTGATTACGTTTCTTTTTAATAAAAACTTTCACTGGTTAGGGGAAAAACAAATAATGGGTTTATATAGAGGTCTATTTTCCATTGGCTCCTCATCCTATACACATACAGAGATGGGAAAAAATAAAATAAAATAAATAATAAACCTACTCTAGAAGGTCATTCCCCACAAACACCCAGAAGCTAGAACAAGAAGGGGCAGAGAGGGCTGCCTCTTGGATATTGCTAGGGCAGTCAATATCCCTAATCCTTAACACCCTGAGCCTGAGAGAAGGAGCAAGTATTGAAAGAAATTAGAAAGTTCTCTTCTTTAGCTTCACCAGAGATAAAAGTTTTGTGGGGCAAAGCAGGGTGTTTACCTTCAAAAGATAAAACATAAATATGCCTAACAACTAAGAGGGTGACAAAAACTCTAAATGGAGTAGGTATTAACTGTGCTAAAGGAAGCAGAAGAGGTACTTTCTGGGGTTCAGCCTAATAGAGGAAACCCAAATGGAGTGGAATCTGAAGGGAAAAGTCCTGAACGGTTAGAATAAAATAGGTATATTGCAGAGCTCAGACAGGAGAAGTAGAAGTTAATCCTTATCCATTTGTTATAAAAGGAAAATCTGTTACTCAAAGCCTGCTTGCAATGGCTTGAGGGACACTTTCTTCTATTCTTGGTAGTAATCATGGGACCATCATTGTATCCCTAGAGTTCAACAGTGGTAGTATGTGCTCAATAAATACGTGCTAAAGAAAGTGTTCATGTCTGATTTTTTTCAACATTGGGTTGCAAATTCTGAAGATAGCCATGTGTTGGCAATGCCTTCCAAAAAAAGCTGGGGTCAATCTATGGTTCTTTCTTAAACTGTGTTAAATGGTAAGTGATCGTGTTTTTAAAGGCCAGGTTTCTTAAATAAAATAAATCAAAAACACATGAAAAGGGGACAAAGTGGGAGTCCAAAAGAGTCCTCGGTATTTTAGGTATTCAAAATCCATCATTTTCTTCCCCATTTCAAAAAACTGATTTGAAGGAGTATATAAAAAGGCATGCAATTACAAGTAATTTTTTAAATTATAATAAATAATAAAAGAGTTAACGAGGGTAGAACTCTGAGGGAAACATAAATATGCATCTGACACAAGGAAAAGTAATCCTGAATCATATCTTCTTTCTATGCCATAAGTTAGAGGTTTCCTTATTCATCATAGAGCCTTATGAATTAATTCCCAGATTTGAATACGCTAAGTAACAAAATGAAAAGTCAAGGGCATCGTGCTAATCTTGCCAATCTTGCCAGGGAAACACTGTGCTATGCTTTACTGGGTCTTGTAGCCTAAACAGGGAGATACTGAGTGTCAGTAGCAAAGAAACAATCTGCATTATTACCTTACCTCCATATCACTTTTTGAGGCAATCTCCCGAGAGCTCCTGCCAGTTTGTTAGCAATGTCTTCTGACAGATACTTGACACCAGCTCCAAAAGATACCAAGACAAAGCCATGTTCATTAGCACCATTTACCCATCTTTGGAGATCCTGTAAATAAAACACTGCAGTAAGTTTTACAAAGACCAATCTAGTTTATATAATTAGTGTCATTAATAGCCCAGTTAAAAAAATCTTTCAAGTAATTTTCTTAAACAATTAATAAAGAAAAGAATATGATATTTTCTTCTAAATAACTGTTGTTGTTTACAACATTTCATCTGATAATGCTAACTGAAATAAGGACATATGGTTTATTTGGTAAGATAAGTAAGTAACAAAAACAACTTAAAAATCAGGAGCTAAAGCCTTAAAGTCTCAGAAAAAGGTCAAAAAATGGAAATGACAACGGATACATGGTCAGAGATAAATTTGTATGCAGTCACAAGCAAAAGATGTGGATTAAACACATGAAAAATTTGTTAATGCATCTTTGACAAATTTTTGCCAGTATGACTGATTTGCATTGAAAATCAAAGCAGTTCATTTTAAGGACTACCACCCTTGCTTCATTTTATTCTAGAGGCACAAACTTGTTTTTAATGATGTCATCCCTTTGAATAAATCTTTGCCAAAGACACCCAGCTTCAGTTTCCCATAGGAAAACTAACAGAGCCATGACACATGTTGAGGAACACATTAATTCCACTGTAAGAATGACATACTTGTTGTCCATTGATGACTCCTATGCCATATTGCAGTCATGAAAGCAGGGGCCTGACTCATTCTGTGTTCATAATGTGCGGAGTGAAAATTGCCACAGTTATATGTCATAGACCTTGCAGGTCTTTCACTCAGGAAGAATGAGTTATTGCCATGGCTGTGTCAGCCATGTTTCTCCGTTTCACACCAATATGTAGCATAATCTGATTCGTAGCTAAGGAGTACTGCACAATAAGAAGTGTCATCACAATGGCATCACCGCACAGCTTAATTTAAGTATTTAATGGAATATTAAGCCTAAGTTTTCTTTCCTTTCCCTTTTCCCCTTTTCTATTCATTTTACCACCTAAAGTGATTTGTATTAACTTTCACTATTGCACTCATTCTTAGCAGGGGACAGAGAGACCACATTTTATGTCCCCCCAAAATTAATTAATAATGTCACTTCATGACCAAGCGTGATGACAGAAATGAGGTGCATCCTTCTAGCTACTGAATGAGTAAGATAGTCTACGATTATTTGGTAGGGAAGAAAATCATACCAAAACATCTTATTTTCCAGGAAGCTCTATTTATAAATACAGATAATCCCTGACTTATGATTTTTCAACTTTATGATGCTGTGTGAGCTATACTCCTTCAGTAGAGACTGTACTTCAAATTTTAAATTTTGATCTTTTCCAAGGCTGGTGATATGCTTGGACAGTGACAGTCAGCAGTAGCTCCTAGTTGGCAATGAAATCAAGACATGCACACATAACTGTGTGCTGTCTTGGCAGATGATTTTGTCCAAGTGTAGGCTAATGCAAATGTTCTGAGTATGTTTAGAGCAGGCCAGGCTAGGCTATGACATTGGTATTTTAAGTGTATTAAACACATTTTGACTTAAAATATTTTCAACTTACAATAGGCTTATCAGGACAGAACCCCACTGTAAGTCAAAGAACATTTATATATAAAACAAATAGAGGCTATATCAACTTTGAATTAAAACTTTTATATTTTGCTACATTGAATATCAAAGGTGCTGAAAATTTAATGGTGTTATCCGTGGACTGAAATAATAAACAAGAGCAGAATGATTTAAAATTATTTTATGTACAATCCTAAGCTACAGGTACTTAAAACAAATATAAATGCTACACAGTAAAATCATTTGAACGCATGTGTTGTAAAGGAGTAGAAAAAATTATATTTATCATGGTTTCCTTCGGGAAAAATACTCAGTACTTTTAGAAGATAATATTCCACTTGGCTTAGAAGGAATAGTGGGAACCAAGGTGACATGCAAACTGCTATTTTCTGAGTCGGAAGTGAAAGGCCACAGCAGAGACAGTAAGCAGGTGGATGCCTCACTGTCCCTTGATGTAACCCCTCCTCATGATCTCTATAGTCTTCAGCTTAAATTCACAGACCATTTGGTGTGATGGATACTTTATAAGAACATTGAAGGGGTTGAGTTTTGGATTCAGTTGACAAGGTGGAAGCGATCTTAAATTTGCTGAACTCATGGCAAAACTTTGAAATTGGAACTTCACAAAAAGTATATCTTCGGGTGAGTTGGGAGGCCCTCAGGATATCTCACCTATATATAAAAATACCGGATTTTTTGGAATTTAAGGTCCATCAGTTATAAAAGGCAAATTTATTTAATAACAGCTCTTAAAAAACAAACTTCATGGTAAATGTTTTCAATGCACACATACACACACACACACACACACACACACACACACACACACACACATCCTAACGCCACAAATGTAACATTTTTAGAAGTAAAAGTACTTCAGAATCCTGCTCCTGGTCAAATACCAAATTTTAAAACTAGACTGAAAAATTTATTTGTAGTAGCAACAAAATCCAAAGACCTAAGACTAAACCTGACAAAAATATACCAAATATACATGAAGAAAACATGAAAACTTTACTAAGGGACAAAGAAGAAAGGAAACCTGCATAAATGAGGATAATGGAACACTATGACAGAGACAATCACCTACTGACTTAAGAAAAAATATGAGGTTCTATCCCTCTACTAATATAAGTCAAAAAGAAATTAAAAGTTAAATTGAATTATAATTTGAAAAGACATTTAGACATTTTAAAAATCAACAAAATAATTAATAGACTGACAGAAATAATTACAACACACATAATAAAGGATTAATACTAAAATAAAACAGGGAGAATAAGGCCAGGTGCAGTGACTCACACCTGTAATCCTAGCACTTTGGGAGGCCAAGGCAGGTGGATCATGAGGCAGGAGATCGAGACCATCCTGGCCAACATGTTGACACCCTGTCTTTACTAAAAATACAAAAATTAACCAGGTGTGGTGGCATACGCCTGTAGTCCCAGCTACTCAGGAGGCTGAGGCAGGAGAATTGCTTGAACCCAGGAGGAGGAGGCTGTAGTGAGCTGAGATAGTACCACTGCACTCCAGCCTGGGGGACAGAGCAGGACTCCCTCTCAATAAAAAATAAAAAAATTAAAAAAAAATTGGGGGATTAAACCACAAGCACCAGAAAACCAGAAAGCACCCATTCACAGAAGAAAGCTAAATGGCATAAACATAAAAAAAAAAACCTTTGTTCCACACAACTAATCAGAGAAACAAATTCAAATTGTTTTCATATTGTTTGCTGGAAGGATAAATGTCTTTTCTGAAATGGCCTCTAGGTTTACTGTCTTATTAGCAAGACTTTCTCACTTCAAGATTATCTTTTAAATGGTCCATATTTTCTTTTCATAATTTTACAGTATCATTTCTTTAATGTCTCAACATTTTATCCAATGAATTTATTTTAAAGATAAGAACAACACTAACATCCATCTTTATTTTTAACCAAATGGTTAGCCAGTCTTCTCAACATTAGTTATTTAATATTTCATCTTCTTGATTATTTGAAATGCCACCTTCACAGTCTGTTTCTGGATTCTATTCTGTTCCAATTATCTAACCATCTCTGTGCCAGTACCAAATAATTTTATTTTACATTTTTATATTTGCAATGCTAGATTTTCTTATTACTTCTCATTTTGGGGATTCCATTAGTTACTCTTATACTTAGGACATTTTTTAAGGACCTATCTTTTTTAGTAACTCATCAACTGTCATTTACTACCAGTACTACTGCTTCTTAAATATGTTATGAATATTTGGGCATAAGGTACAGACTAAACCTTCTGTTTCACTCAATACAGGAATTTAGAAATTGCACCATGTTTTACAGTGGCTAGCACTGCATGCACGTTTCTCCACTAGATGGCAGGACAGGAATGGAGCGACATCTGGGCTCAACCTGTATTACATGCCTCTACCCAGACTACCTCTATGGGTACAGGGGACCCAAACCAAGGGGAAAGTTGACATTTTCAAATTGAAAAGAAAATGACCGCAATAAGGGACCAAATACTGAACCGAAAATCAGCAACACTCATAGGCGTTTCCTTCACTATATTAGAATGAATAATTCCATTCCTATACAACTTAAGTAACAGATATCTACCTATACTTTGCTACGTCTTTTGAAAAGACAACCTCACAATAAAAATAATCATTTTATCTTTTTGTAGGATTAAGTCATCTGACTGAAGTCTTTTATGGGAAAAGGCAGCATAATAACGAAACATGGATAACATACATTCTATTTACCACAATCAGATGCGATACGTTAAGTATTTGCATTTATTTTAATGATCATGACCTGGATAGACACTGATTTGTTTCTAGTATTGCCAGAATTCTTGTCATAGAGTAATTATACACCAAGTGCCTTGACTGGGCCACAGGAAGAATGAAGCAGTGAGGGGTATGTTGTCCTCCCCAGCCTCCCACATCCCTCCATGTGGTGCTGTCTAGCATAAGCTAGTAAAGCAGCCTAGCTCTCTGAGGCTGGAGACAGGGCAGCACAGAAGCTAAGGACCAGAGTCAGACTCGGGGAGCAACTTCACCCAAACCATAAAATTTGCATTATTTTCAGGTAATGTTTTGATATTATGGATGTCAAACAATAGAAGATGGTGAACAAATATTCGAAGAAGTGGAAAGTAAGATCTTGAAACTTTTAGAGAAGACAATCACTGGTTAATTCCTTTTTAAAAATATACTCATCCCCCTAACCAAAAATAAACGGAAATTTTCTATTCATTGTGGCCAATGTAATTTCATCCCAAGGCCAGAAAATCATAAGTAGCTTCTTAAAAAATGAGTTTCAGAACCAATGCAAGAATAATTAAAAGTTGGATGGTGCAAGTCCCCCTCCATCCTTGGTATGCTGGATTCTGAGGACGTCAGAATCTTTTAGACCTCTAAGAGAACTTTAACATGTCTGAGGCATGGGGACACACTAGGCTGCCATGCTTGTGCCCCAGATCTCTCCTGATACCAGCCTGCAACCCAAACCCACTCCTTTCTCTCCCCCAAGAATGGGGGCCTTGAGAAGGGCCCAGCACAGTGGAGAAACCTATAACACTGCATCCTTTGTTGGCCCCATCCATTTTTGAGGAAAAGAATGCCTGGATTGTGAGAGAATCCTACACAGAGATGATAATGGGATAAGGGGGAGGGGGGTGGTGTTGGAGTTGCTTTTCTTATTCCTAACGCCAACATCAATAGGCCTCTTTTCCCATTTCATGTTTCTGATATAAAGAATGCTCTGCTTTGGTCAGGTGGGTTTCAAAGAATTTCATTCTGCAAAATGTAGTAGGTAAAATGATAGTGAACATTTTGATATAAATGTTTTAAAAAACATCCTAGGATATCAAATGTGATCTCTGACTACTGCTAATATAGTTAACCAAGACTTATTAAACAAACAAGAAAAAAAGCACTGAAAATATAAAGGTCACCATTCAAAGTAAAAATGCACCAATCATTGTTTTCACTGATTTGTTTAACAAAAGGTTTGTTTCAAACCCCAGTTACACAATTTGCTGTATGATCTTAAAGATGCCACCTATTCTCTCTGAGGCCCAGCTTCCACATCTCTAAAAATGCTTATGATACTTTACAAGGACATTGCAGAGATTAATTGATATTAAATATATAAAAGTGCTTTGTCAACTAAAAATTATGCTGTTCATTTCTGGCTGGGATATCTGATAAGTAATACACAGATTATGGACTGAAATGATATCCACATTGAGAAAAGGGAAAAAAAAAAAGAGGCCATTCTGCACCAAGATATTTTGTCTCAGTTATATTTGTTCACTATGTTTTAGATGTTTCGGAATAAAGTTATTTAAAATACATAGATGAGAAATAGTACAAAAAATGTTTACATGCGGCATCAAACCTAGTTTTCAGCTTTTCAGAAAACTCAAATGATTTTCCAGATTATCTAAAAGAGTATAAACTACAATTACCCTACAGAAGCAATAAAAAGATCAATGTCAAGGCAATGGTTCTATTTTAAAAATCTCAAAAGATACCTTTATTAACACAATGAAAGTTCAGGAGAATGAGATAAGCATCCAGAAGGGTGTATTCATTTCCGCTGAGATTCTGCAGTGTCGGTTTTTCTTCATTGTGAGCTTGATGAATTTTGCCAGTACAGTTACAATTAAAATAAGTAAGCAAAATTTGAAACCCTGATTTGACTTTGAAAAGTTAAATTTTCAAGGTTCTTAAGACCTGCAAGTAACCGAAGACAAGCAACCGGGACATCCCGAGGATATGATGATGGCAAGGTACTGAAGAGATATGGAAATTAACCACAAGATAGGAAAAAGGACAGAAATAATAAATGGAGGTGAAGCTCTCACCAGAAAAAAAAAATCATTATGGAAATGACATCAAAATCTTTCTTATGTTACAAAAGAAAATTGATGAATGGACTTGAAAACCCAACTAATTTGCTGGGTCAGTATTTGATAAGTGATTATTTGATAGCCATGATCAGCTGCTATGTACCATACCTGACACTCTTCTAGGTACCATATCAATTGACCAGAGAAGTCGTGAGTCAGCCATGAGGAATTATATTGCATGGCAGACTGTATGTTCCCATAAACAGCTAAAGCAGTATTTCCAGTCCCACATGTGCTTTCAGAACCTCCCCATCAAGAGGTGCTATGTCCACACTGCATAAACCTCGACAGGTTAGCCTTGGATGACATGACTTTTCTGGTCAATTGATCACAGAAGTCATCCTACATGACTTTTAAGGGTAGATCATAACAAAAGATACAGTTGACACCTACTTCTCTCTCTTTTGCAATACTCACCCTTCCTTTCCCACCACCATGCTATCAGTAAAGAAGGAAACATGAAGAAGACCAGAGTAGGTGTTGTAGGTAACAGCTCAACTAAGGTCTCAGACAACAGCTAATCTTAACTGCCAAACATAAGATTGAACAAGCCTGAGGATGATTTCAGCCTCTAGCTCTTAAGTGTTCTAGCTGATGCCCCAGACAGTATAGAGCACAGAAAAGTTGTTCTTGCTATTCTGTCTGAATTCCCCACCTGTAGGTATGATAGATGGTGGTTTAAATGTCACTAGGGTGGATTTTACAGCTCTAGGAACTGAAATGTCTCAATGCATCTTCATTTGGCTTCCTTCTCAAGAATCATAAATGGATCTGAAAAAACAGCACTAAGAGATCCACATGAGGTCCCTAGCATTTTTTTTTTCTCATAAAGATCAGGAAGAATAGAACATAAGCAACAGTCACTGAATATGTATTTTATGACTTTAAACCCATTTAGTTATCTCTTCTAAGAAAATAAGAGAATAAAGTTGAGGCCCAATAATACCAAAGAACCTAGTTCTAATCTATTAACCTATGGTCTTCATCAATACTTCAATAGAGAAAATATAGTACTTACTTGGTTATTTCCAAAATAATTCTGGTAGCTATATTCCTATTTGAAATCCAGTGATATTACCAACAAAGAGTGCAGTGCAGATTTTGTTTAACTTGTATGCATATTCATTTCATCAATAATTCAATATCTGTTAACAAACAAACTTCTACTGGTCAGCTTCTATGTGCCAGGCACGAGGTGCCAGGAATACAAGAGAGTAAGATATGGTTTCCTCTCCAGAAGTTCATAGTCCATTTTAGACTCATGAGCTTCATTAATAGCACATTAATACTGCTTCTGCCCTATTTCCTCCCTGAAGACTGGAGAAATAAAGAGCTTGAAAATAAATAACAAATTTTCCAAAAATGCACTTACATGAAATCTCTGTAAATTACAGCCCAGTTTTCTCTTGATTTCACAGTTGAATTTACAAAGGAACAATTTGTTGATAAGCAATTAAAGGTTGCACACCAATATTTTCAAACTAATTAGAAATAAATTTATAATCAGTTAAATTAAATATCACACATACATTGGCAACTAAAGAATCCCTTCTTAAATTAATTTTTTTCTAATGTAATACTGATATTTAGCATTTCTAGATTATAAACCAGTATAGAGAAAAGCAGTAAGTGCAGGATTTAGCTAAAACCAGTCTAGTTCACATCATTTCCAGGGTAAATTACTCAAATAGATCTTTCCAGGTCAATAACAATATCAAAGTATACTTGAGTCAGCTTCTTTCAAATGCCTAATGTAGTACGTATCAAGCTAAACAAAGACTACAATATGCAATAAGGTCATATCCTATGACTATGACCTCATGTATATTTCCATTAGCTCTAGTGTTTCTGTCTATGAGCATGAATAGCATATATGCTCAAGGGAAGAAAAGTATTTAACTTTTATGGGGTAAGTGACTATATAGACTAGAAAACTAGGAACCGATCTGCCCCTTCTCCTCCATCTCACTCCCCGCTTTTCATAATCTATTCCTACAATTATTCAGGAAGTAAACTCATTTGCAACAAAGTCAGTGATCCAGAAGGGTATGGGCAATGGTGCATTAATCCTGGGATGGGTGACTTGATCAGATCAGGGAAAGCTTTTGTACCTTGGGCAGAAATATGCAGAGCCATGATAACAGTGCCTGCTGGACTATGTACTCTTCCATGTACCACCTTATATAAAGACAATTTAAAAGTAAGTCTTATTCTTTGCTTACATAAACAATGAAAGGATCAGAATAAGATAAAAATCCTAACTGGACCCAGCAAAGACTCCAACATTAGAATAAACATCAGTTATCAAACATAGCTACATGGGGTTGCTATGACCTTCAGCCTTTCCTCCAGGAACTGATCTGCCAAGAGGACTCTTTCATCTCATTATATTCTATAGAGTCAATTCCGTGGAACTAAAATTTGGATTTACTTCATGACTTCTTTCCATTAATACAATTTATCACTATGCTCACAGAGAAGTCTGTAATAGAAGTATATCTTCGAATAAGCAGCCCAAAATGTACTTTCTCATCAATTTATTTTTATTGTAACTCCTAGGCCCTCACCTAAAAGTTCACTTCTCAATGCCAACCAGTATATTTTAAAAGTCCTATTAAAATACTCTTATTCAATGCTAATGCTCAAGTTCTCTATATTAGTTACTTAAAAAAGAAAATTACTCATGAGAAAAATCTTGAAATTTTCATTGGTCCAATTACCGGTTGACATCCAAGGCCTTTCTGTTTCTTATTTCCTACTTTGACCAACACTACACGGTTCTACATTCCCTTAGCTTAGCCCATCCCTGACCACTCTGGAGACTTTATTCACTATGATTTCCTTCGTTAGAAGTACTTCCACCAGTTGAAATTCAACAGGTCCTTCAAGCTCAGCTCAAATGCTACCTTCAACAGATCCTTCAAGGTCAGTTGAAATGCCACTTACTATATCAATTTATGTCTTTGCCAAGTTTAGGAGTATCTTCTTTGATAATACTTTATAGCTCCTTTGGTTCTGTTCATATTTGAATATGTGATAAAATTATTTATATACATGTCATCTTTTTTGCAGACCATAAATTCCTTTAATTTCACGGCATTCAAAACACTGTATTGCCCATAATTTGTGTACATTCAATAAATAATGATCTGATAGCTTTAAATCAAATCCATAAAATAATTATCAACTTTTAAGAGTTTATTTCAATAATTTACTTGTAAATCTTTTCAGAAATCTATGCACATTTTCCCAAAATGTTATTGTTATACATGGGAATTTAGGATAAAGTTCTACTTCAGTATTTCAGGTATATTTTGGATTAATTATTACTTCAAAAGACATTTGGAAGATACATTAAGGTCCTGGGTACAACAAATTAATGTTTTCTACTTCTAATCCTGGGCACCAGAGAATGACAGATGCTCTACATATGCTTAACAGTGAGCACGTTAAAGAGCTTATGAATCTAAGATATGTTTGTAACAGAGAAGGCAGGAGGAAAATCTGTGTCAGTTTATTTCAGCAAGAGAGCGGAAGTGGTGTATATTATGGAAAACTAGCTTGTTCTTGCTTTTAATCTTGAAATTCTCTGAAATTTCACACAAAATTAAAGTGAGATGTGAGACTTTTATATTTATAAAAGAGAAACATGTCTTAAGAAAAAAGCTTAAGTAATTCTTCCTAGAAAAGAACACTTGAAGCACTCCCAATTGTAGAAAAATGGAAAGAGCCAATCGTAACTTGTCTTTTCAAGTCAAACTGTTTGCATATTTTCTTAGTGTACTTTATTTTACTATGTAACTTCACAGCAACATTGGTAAAAGAAAATACTAACTAGAATGAACATTGAAAAAATGGGGAAGCAATTTTTCCCCGCTAAATTAATAGCTACAAAGAAAAACTATACTGGCAAAGATTTCAAATATCTTGTCAAGTTCTAAAAACCAGAGTCTAAGATTAGGCAATCTGAGAACACAAGTAAAGAAGGCATATTGAGTAAAGTAGAGATCAGATCTTTCCAGGATCAATCAAGTAAGGAGTTTTTGAAAAGGTTAGTTTCAGGTAGGAAAGTCTATATTAGAGAAGGAAATGACAGGATGAAAAAAGGACATTTGGGCAAAGGAAATGACAAGTTCTATTAAAAAAAAAAAAGGTGTTGCAGAAGGAAAACTTGCATACTTGCAGAAGCAAAACCTTTGTATAAAAAAGCAAGAAATGAATCTATCAGTGAAAGAGTAGGTGCAAAGGTTTTTCTTTTTTTTAAAAAAAAGCCCTAAATTTATGCGTTTGTTCTAGATTCCTGTAAACTGAAGGCTGATTCTGACAAACTGAATACACTTCAAAATAGATTAAAAACCAATGACTAAAAGTCAGAAACGTCCCCAGGAAAACAATTATTTCTATGGAACAGGAAATCATAGTCATAATATTAGACCAAGTATCTCATAACATATATGAATACATATATATCACTTTAAATAAAAATTGACAAATCAACTTTAATATATTTGTAAGTTGTAGTAACAGACTGCTTTGAAGAATATGAGTCTTTAAAAAAATAGCTCACACCCAGTTATGCCTAGTGTTCCATTATTGGAATGCTAAGTATGTGGGAGTTATTTCTATCCTACTGTTTAAGTCATCACCAAGGTCTGATTTTCCACTGATGCAAAAATTCAAAAAATTGACACTTCTGGCATAAATGGGTTAAATAGATACAAATGTGGAAAAATTCTTTAGTAAGTGCTATTTGCAAAACATTCCAGGAGGATAACACGCAGGTAAGATGGTAGGAAAAGGTCTCCAATGCCAGCCAATTGCCAGGCATTCTGAAATAATGCAACTCCAAAGGCAACAAATGTGACTACACAGCTGGAGTCACTGGAAAAGATTTAGCACCTGCAGAGAGGAGAATCAATGATCCTAATACACTTCAAGTCCTCAGGGCAATTGCAGAATTGCCATGTGAGCTCAGGTTGGGAAAAATCTCTGCATACCAATAAAAGTGGTTAAATAACCCACTGATCCAAAACATTGCTGCTTGTAATTAGCAGGTCACATCCAATTTTAAATCAGTGTTTATTGAATTTAAATAATCACATATAAATCAGTACTTCTCAAAATGGAAAAACCCAAAGTATACCAGGGAATTAATACCATAAAGATATAAGATGAATATATTATTCTAAAACTTTAATAGTAATTTATAAATAAAGTTTAAGGGCTTTTTTTATTTTGAAAGAAAGAAAAAGAGAGGAAAGAAAGAAAAAGAGAGGAAAGAAAGTGAGAGTGAAAGAAAGAAAAAAAAGAATGTAAGAGAGAAAGAAAGAGGAAGAGAAAGAGGGAGAGAGAATGGAATTCTTGTTCTATTGCCCAGGCTAGAATGCAGTCTAAAGA